>ML297247.1:70126-89728 GCA_005239495.1 Nicotiana undulata
GGGGGGGGGGGGGGGGTAATTGTAACCAAATTAAAAACTTAGTCGACTCAGGAGAGATTTAGTCGACTTCACCATATCAGTAGGTTTGATTTGTAGTGGAAATAAATTGCGTGGAATTTAAAAGCTGAGAACACATGAGTTTTATACTAGTTCAGTATCGGTGTGGTACCTGCATCCAATTACCTTGGCTCACAATGGTTCTCTTAGATGTTCAATAGTTCGTTACATCAGTAGTGGTTTTTGGATCGTTTACCTCCAATGATTTTCAGCAACAATGTTTTTCAAGCTTGACACAAGCTTGACACTTGTTGCGCAATTGATTTCTTGAGTCTGCTAGTCTTCATATACGAGAGTCTTGAGATCATGCCACCTCCTTCTTTTTGAGCTAGCCGTTGCAAATTAACCCTTGATTGAGGCACATAATATTCTAAGAGTTTTGACCCAAGGAGTGCCTCAGAATCCTGCTCAAGAGATGTGATGGATTCATTAATTTCCTTCCTTTCCGCATACATAACTTGACTTTTTTGATCAATCCTCAAAATCATCAGATTTCTTTTACAAATTGATCCTTAAAGCAAGGATTGTCTTCCTATAACGATTGCCCTTGATCTTATTTCTTTTTTGATGGCCTTGACATCCTTTGATTTAGCATTGTCCTCGTTGCACCTGATCTTGTTTCCTTATTGTTGTCCTTGACATCTTGACTTCCTTTGATTGAGCATTGTCCTCCTAATTTCTTGCAATCAAATAGATACAAATAGATTGGCACTATTGTCATCATTAAAACTTAGGTGTAACAAGTTATGCATGTGATTGTTTGACCAAAAAATATTGATCTTGGTTCAAATAATTAAATTTATGTGAACAAGGGTTCTTCTTAACTAACATTAATATCCTTAGACGGGATTTTTTAAAGAAGCAATAAATATCGTGTGGATCTGGCCAGACAATGATAATATCATATAATAAATGTTTTGGGAATCAGGAGCAATAATGTAACATTCAATAATAAAGAACATCAATAAATGGCATCTAAGTAAATAGGAGGAATGATTCACCCACTAAAGGATGGAATACGTGGATCTTCCTCCTGACAATGAGTGATATACAAATCTTTGAATATTCAAATTATTCTCAAATCTGATGGAAAAACATGAACAAGAATCTCAGTGAAAAGGTGATGATTGTTTCTTAGCAAGTGAGCGCCGAATCTTTAAGTCAAAATGTGTTCTTTACAAATAGATATCACATGCCCCTATGATTGACCTTTTTTCTATTTATATGGGACATGTTCCTAAGAATCCCTAATAGTACAAGTGCAAAGACTATCCACTAGAATATTCTATTTAATGTATTATCTTGAAAACTATCTGTTACAACTCTGTCAACAATGCCCGACCCTTGTCGACGCATCGACTACGACTCTCGTTGATGCTTCGACCACAAACATTGCTGCTTCTTGGGCCATCTCGACAAACGACAACTTGGGAACTCTTCCCTTAGTATTATCTTGGCTTAAATATTGTAAAGCCAGATTTTGACCCATATAGTTAGTCCTTCCGCTTATTGAGGCCGACTTCAAGCGGGTTCGATGAGAGGATATTTTTCGTTGTGGTAGTTATGGCGAGCTGGCAACGTGGCCCTATATAGTTATTTCAAGCGCTTCGATTTTCATGGTCGGTTTGTTGGAGTTACGCTGTCCACGAATTAGGATTGCATCATGACCTTATGTGTCATTATGACGCATATTCCCGGTGTGTTGTTTCGTTTCGCGTGTGACCCCTGATTGAACCCGTCGCTTCGATTCCGGTGCCAGGTAGTGATGAATCCATTTTGGTTCTGGAATCAATATAATATAAATAGGGATGTTTGGGTATGATTTTGAAGTTCCAAGTTTTCTATTTCGAAACCCCATATTATCCTCTTGCTCCTTCCTTACTTTAAACCTCTTCTTGTCGTTCCAGTGGCTTGCATTCGTTCTTAGTTCTTCATCATTCGATAGTTCTCTTTCTTTCATCAAAACATGTCTAACATGCCTTCTAAGTCTTGTGAGGGGAGTGATGTGATCCCTTTGGCGATGGTGTTTCCTCCTCATGAGGAGAATGTTCTTCTCGGCGTCGATGATGGAAGTTTCCTGTTGGTGGAGGAGATAGTTCTTCGCAACCCTGATACTAGGGTTGATTTCTCCAAATCACCCGATGTTGACTCTAGAGCCTTTTGTTCAGTGGTGACGTAGAAGGAATTAGGAGAGATAAAGGCTAAGTTCGGCCTTCCTGATCACATCAAATTGATCCCGGTCGGATGGGATACAGTGCAAGTCCACCGTCCTGGGTACTGCGCCTTCTACGCCTATTCTTTCAAAGTCAGCTACACCCTCCCTCTGCTTCTGTTGGCGGAGGAACTCTGTCGCTATTACGGTGTTTTCCCAGCTCAGCTTGCGCCAGTACGTTTTTAAGCCGATAAGGATGCTTACCAAGTTTTGTGAGCTAGCCAAGGTTGAACTGAATCGTCGGCTTTTAAAACAACTGTTTTCTCCCAGCTTTTATAGGGGGACACTGTTGAACCTTCGCCACTGAGGAGGCAAGTGACTGGTGGTGAAGATGGATGATAAAGCTAACCGCTAGTTCTAGTTTAACTTTTTCTTCGACAAAACCTAGGACGTGGTGGCCAACATCGACAATCTTCTTAAGGCTTGGAATTATACTCGTAAGTACTCAATTTCCTTGTATGTAGGTATTCGATTATTTCTTCATGCTTGGTCTTGGGTTTTGACCTTTTTCCTTTTCTCATGTAACCAAAACCTCGCCTCCTCCTTTGGTCGAGGAAATTTCTGACTTGGTTGGTCGGCTCCTCCCTCTCATTGTAGGGATTCGTGAGTGATCGGGTTTCTTTAAGAGTTTTGGGGCTACTCTCCCCTCGACTGGTAAGTTCCTTTTATTACTGGTGTCGTAGTTCTTTTTTCTTTTGTTTTACTTTTGTTAACCTTCACCTTTCCCTGTGTGTTTTCCTAGCTTCGGATAGGAGATGTCTAAATATCCTACCCCCGCATTCCGAAATAGGAAAGCCGCTACATCCTCGGCTCCTTCGACTGTTATCGGTAGCTGCTTCTGAATCTATCCCTTCTTCGGCCACAAAGACTTCGGCCGCTGAAATCTCAGCTCCTCAGGTATTCCATCTTATCGATGAGGATGAGAGGCCTTTGCATGGTGATAGGAATTTTGTGCCTCGTAGGAGGAGGCTAATAGATCTGGCAACGGGGTCGCCCGGGCCGTTGATTTAATGGAGGGTGATTTTTCACTGTGCGAGATGACGACCATTATCATCGAAGATGATATTGAGATGGGGTCCAAGATTCTGAGGTCAACAGAAGTCAACGCGGATATGGCTCTTCCTTCTACGATGATAGAGAAAGAGGGGACGGTCTCTGACGTTCTCGATACTTCGAGGCGAGAGGAGGCATCGACTTCCGGACCAGCTGCCGATACTACCTTCCTAACCAACGATATAGGAAAAGGCATCGTTGAGTAGGGAAATTAGTCAGGTTCGGACGTTGACGCGTGTCGCGCCCCCTTTTTCCTCGCGGAGATCAGGTTCGGGACATTTGGGTTGAGGCAACTCTTTCCTTTTGGGAAGGGGTTTGCATTTTTGAGAGTTGCCACCTAACGATTTTAAAGGTGTGTTAGGGCACCTAAGGGGTTCATTTACAACTACGTTGTTAACCAGATATAGGGTAAGGGCTTGAAATTATCCCAAGGGGAAGGTGTTAGGCACCCCTCAGGATCCATAAGTGTGGTTCCCGGCCAAATAGATTTTGTGAATATGTACGATTTAGCAAACAAACAAATAAAGGCTCAAATAAGAGGGGGTTTAAGTCCTTAAGCATACAAGGTGTTTGAAACAGTTATAGAAAGGCTAAGTTTTGAAAAGAATTCCAATCTAAACATTTAAAGTAAAGGATATCCTAGGTTTGTGATAATATGGATCACATCAATACAATACCCAGTATGAAACTCCTCAAAGAGGGGCTACACGTGGTATTAGCGCACCGGTCATCATGTCCATATTCTACCCTTTCCCACCCCGTGAAGGTAATTAAGGCGCGTGTTGGTCATGGACTCTATTACGTGTTGTTACCCACCCCTTCCTATTAGTCCTGGAGGAGGTTAGGACTGCTATCCTAAAAGGGAGGTACTAGGCAGACCCTCAGGTTTTAAAGGTAAAATTCTAGGGCGACAGACAAAAGCATACAAGACTGCAGTTGATGGGAACATAGAAAAGCAAGTAAAGGCTTCAAGTTTACCTCCACAAGTAAAGCAATTAGACAACACGACTCAAGCACAGTTAAGGGTAGTATTTAAGTTCAGAATCCTAAGACATGGTGTCAAGGTGAGTTTAGAATATAAACAGATATGTAGACCTGTCTTATTACTCAGAAAAGGGTCCTAATCAATTTTGCCTACTGGTCGTTAAACATGATCACAAAGACAGATCTGGTTTTTATTTTCTTGTAATTGATTACCTAAGGCTTGCCTAGGTGTAAATTAACATGCAACAATTGTACAAGTTTGTTAAGTATACCAGATTATTAATCCTAATAGCATGTGATTCTAAATGTGCGCAAAGTACTGATTGACAGTTTACTTAGAACATAAGACTGTTTCAGACGTGTGTTTAAGCTAAGTATGATCCTATGAGCATGATATATAATATGCGTAGACAGAGATGCCGAATGATTATATGCAGAATTCCTAGATAGGATCTTCTAAGTGCGTAAAATCACAGTATTTTTAACATACTTTTTAGAAGATTCAGCAAGTATGAGAATGACTGATTTAGTAACGGATTGTGACCTTAAGCAGGATTTCTAGGTGTACTACATGATTATTACATTATTGCACAGCTTCAGGAATAGCATAAGTGACAGGTTTTAATATTTGTTTACCTATAACATGATCTCTACGTATATAGCATGGTAAAGCATGATTGCATATTTGTTAACACATTCGTTTTAAGGCAGGATTTAAATTACATTCTCAGAATCACATGATAGCAGTTTTTTTATTGTTATTACTGATCCTATGAACATGATTTTCTAAGTGAGGATGATATGCTGAAAGGAAAGCAGATGTATCAACATAAGTGACAAAATGTATGACATGCTTGATCCCTAGACATGGTTACTAGTGCGCACATAGGAAAAACAAACCTAGAGAAACAGGATATCTACCCAGACTTATACTATAGCATGCATACCCCACCCATTTTCACTATCCAGCCCCAGAATAGTATTTACAAATTATTACAAGCCTTTGAATATGAATTACATAATTAAAATAGGAAAATAAGAAGTTAACTATAGGGAGCCTTCCATAGTAGGCCCAAGTATCCAGGTCCTCAATGCCATGTACTATTATTTCATAACCTTTCATAATCCGAGTGTGTCAGAGTTCCCTAAGGATCTCAGAGGATCCCGGGCAGTGCTCACCCCCATATTTCATAGCCAAGATGGAGTAAGTGCAGTGTGGAAGAGCCAGCTCTTGTGTGTCAAAGTTCAGAGGGAGATCAAGGGTCCCTAAGAAATGCTCACACAAAAGGGGCAAGAAACCTAGGCTTCTAAGAGTATATGTGAGATTGCTTGACATAGTTTAAAAGAATAGAGTTGAAAACAATTTTCTGAAAACAGATTGTAAAAAAAAAAAGATTTAGAAAGAGCTAGCCTTAGTGAAAATAGCTTGAAATAAAGGGAGTAGGACAGTCAATAACTCAGAATCAAGACAGCATACATAGTGCAGGGAGACAGACACAAACATGGAATAGGGGATTGGGGACAAGTAGGTCACATATAAAGATAGATTTGCATACAAGTTACCCCGGAGAGATACTAAGGCATTTCAGAACTTTAACAACCACAGAACAATTTTCATAAAGATGTTTAGGCCGGAGACTTAACAGAATTAAATTGAGGGAAACCAAAGAGGAAGTACATGACAAACAGAGTTACACATAGGCCCAGGGGAAGGCTTCATGAGTACAACATATGTTCAGAATCACATATAACTAAGTAAAACAAATACATGCTTATATGTGCTGGGGATCAGGGGTAAGGCAGGGTTCTAGTAAACATGTAAGAAGGCAGTAAAACATGCTGAAACTAAAGGGAAAAAGTAATCACATTGGTAAACTAGTAAATAAGCATGCTAATTGCAAAGTAAACAACAGAACCATAAGTAGAAACATGTTGTGAATAGGATGAATCGAAGTGCTAAAAGAAGCATATTGTTTTTGAAAACTCGAATTGTAACTAGGACATACCTGTATAGGAGAGACAGTAATACCAAAGAAGAATTAAGAGAGGCCCAATAATTAGCCTTGACTTGTAGCCGGCTAATTCAAACCAGTAACAAGTAGCACGGAAAAGAGAGAGAGAGAGAGAGAGAGAGAGAGAGAGAGAGAGAGAGAGAGAGAGAGAGAGAGAGAGAGAGAGAGAGAGTAAGTTTAGTTGTGAGAGAGAGTTTAGAACAGTGTGTGTTCGTCTCTTTGTGTTGATGAAAAGCAATGCATATATAGTTTGAAAACAGATAACAAATAAGGTTAAAAAAATCAGAGTTAATAAGTAATTGCGGGGACTCAGAATCAATCAGTATAGAATCAAGGTAAATACTCCCTTCAATTAAGGAGTCAATTTTAAACGGTTATAGAGTACATGTAACAAATAAGGAAAGGTACCACATGTGACTGGAATATAACACATAAGGAAAATAACTTTAGCACATAGAAGTATAGGACGAGGTAATAGAGGTTAGGTTCAGAAAAATATAATTAAGGAAAGTACTTTAAAAAAATCTGTTTGGCAGCATGGTTGTCCATAAAATAAGGTAAGAAAATATTTTAAAGGTTAAAATCAGTAGAGAATATCACAAGAGATTAGTGAGAGGTATCAATTACATGAAATTAGGGATTCAAACAGGAGTAGTACTGGTTAAGGGGATATTACCATAAATCCCTATGAATACATAGAATAAGCATACAATAGGCAAGAAGGAGTAAAATCAAAGACCCCAACAAGCATAGTAAAGTAGAAATCACATAGAATCTGGGATTCAAACTAGAACATACTATTGATTAACATAACATTATGAGAAATAGTGCAATAAATAAATAATAGACAAGAATCAGAACCATAAGAAGACTAGTAAGGCTAAATCATAAAAAACAAATTAGGGATTCGTATAGAACACATGACAAATCGACAGAGTAATCATGATATAGGCAAAGAAGTGAATAGTCAGAAACCCTAATAGGTAAACATGGAGTAAAACCACAAAAATCATAGAGTATTCACGAGAAACAACAAAAACATAATAGAACATATTATCAGAAACAACTCAGAACCCTAGGATTAGAACTAATAAGCTTAGGGTTTTCAACAGAATAACTTAGATAAAAAGAGAAAACTCAAATAAACGTTTAAACATAATGAAAATCATAGATTAATAATAAAGTCAAAGAGAAAAGCCATTTTTGAAAGGGGTTAGGAAACCCTAGTTTGAAAACGAAGAGTCACTTTAGAGAAAATTGAAAAATCTTTGAGGAAAACAACAAAATAACTCAGAATATGCCAGATCTATCATAGATCTAAGAAATCAAGAGATAATAGTTAGGGTTTTAGTGAGATAACCCAAAAAGAGAGAAAATCGGCTTAGAAACCATAGGTTTTGGCCGGAGATGGGAAGATCTTACTCGGACAGGCCAAGGGTGGCCTGAGAAGGCATGAACAATCCTGGGGTGAGGTGAACTGCTTCAGGTTCTCCTGAGGACCTCAGGACAGTGCTACCCGGTGTAGGAGGGAGCCGTGAAGCTAAGAGGGGTGAGGACCCATGGTTTCCGGCAAGAGAGGTAGCCGGAGAAGGGAGACAGAGCTCATCGGAGAGGGGAAGTGGGAAGGTTCTAGAGAGAACCAGAGAGAGGGAGATAGAGAAACGGTGAGAGAAAATGAGGCCGGGGAAATGAATGGAAGGGGGTAGTCTTTAGGGCATTAATATGGTAAGTAAAGATGTGGGCCGTTGATTTGAATTAATCAACGACTCAGATTAAAGTGGGGTTGGGTCGGGTAGGCTAGGATTTAGGCCTGGGGTGTTTGGGCCGTTTAATTTGGGTTGGGGTCCGGGTAAATTGAATCAAAATTGAAATTAAAAGTGGCTAGATGTTAAATACCCATAAAAAATAGATAAAAAATTAATAAAAATGGCTAATAATTATATAAATTAAAATTAAGGCTAAATAGATGAAATTAAAGTGATCAATTGGTATAAAAAAATATAAAATGACTGACTATTGAATTAAAATAGCTTAAAATGTATAATTAGGCTATAATTGCAAAGCCATTGCAGTTATAGCCAAATAATGCCAATTTGGCTAATTTATGAAATAATTAAATCCTAATAGGATAAAAAAGATATATTAAACGAAGAAGTATTTTGGAATCATTTGTAATGCAATTTATGATTAAGTATTGGGTATAAAAGTACTTGATAAATTAGAAATAAATTGATAAAAATATGGGAAAATTATGAAAAAATACCAGTTATTATAAAAAAGTGATTTTGAAGGTACATATGCAAATTTTAAAATAGTTTGAGGAAAAATTGAGTATCAACAACTGCCCCTCTTTACCCGGGAAGGATGAAAGAGTTGTCGGGTAAAGATATGATGGCCAATTTTGACCGAGTGAAATGGTTTGAAGGAATTTAGGCCGCACTCTGGTTTCTAAGTTGCCTACATATCCCTGATTTTACAGGAATCATACCGTATGTAGTTCAGGAATCACTGGCGAAGTATACCAATGAAGTTTTACGAGGACGGAGGCAACGTATAGGGTTAGGTGAACAAGCGGTTTGCGGGGAATGGTTAGGAGAACTGGAGCGGGTCCGCTCCTGCCAGGATGGCCGTTTATTGCCGGATTACCTGCAAATAAACAATACAAGCATATATTGTGCGTAATTTAAACACGATGCAAGTTCTTGTCGGGCCATGAATGATGTCTTCAGATGGTTAAGGATGACGTCGTCAGACCATGACGTCCTGGGTCATGAATTGCTTGATGCAGGATTCGCAGGCCATGAAAATGATGTTCTCGGGCCATGAGGATGGTGCCTTCGAACCATGACACCTTTGAATAATGATATGCAAAATGATAAAAGAGATCCTTAGGCCATGACATGGTGTTCTCGGGCTGTGAAGATGGTTCCTCCGAACGATGACGCCTTTGGATAGGTTGGCGATATTTCAGCCTATGAAGATGCAATAGTATGATGCTAACAAGACAGAGCTTAGTCTCGCAAATTAAAGGGATAGAGCTTAGCCCGAAATGAAAGCGAACTAAATAATGCTTGATACAACAGTGGTTTCTTTTGAAAAGTAAATTGGAGGCATCGTTTAGCCTCGGAAAGCAGAATAGTAGCCTTATGCAGAATGTGGATGGAGGTAGAGTTCAACCTCGGAAGGCAGAATGGTAGCCCTATGCAAGAATGCAATGCAGGTGGAGACGACGTTTAGTCTCCGAAGGCAGAATAGTAGTCTTATGCAAATGCAGATGGCAGATGGAGGTAGAGCTTAACCTCGGAAGGTAGAATGGTAGCCTTATGCAAGTTGGAAGGCAGAATGGTAGCCTTATGCAATGCAGATGGAGGTAGAGTTTAACCTCGGAAGGCAGAATAGTAGCCTTATGCAAATGCAGATGGAGGTATAGCTTAACCTCGGAAGGCAGAATGGTAGCCTTATGCAATGCAGATGGAGGTATAGCTTAACCTCGGAAGGCAGAAAGGTAGCCTTATGCAGAAAATAAATGACGGTAGGAATTCTTAGCTGGTGATGAATTGCGGTGCTGTGATTATAGAGGGCATTGTGACTGCAGGGCATCATTTGTATTGATAATAGACGACGGCAAGTGTAATGGTTTTGAGGATTGTGATTTTGAACATGTTTGTCCTTTTGTGGGTACATCGAACTTTGGCCTTTGCGATTGTGATGAAATTTGAGACTTCTCTGCGTGTTTGTTCTTTGTGCCTGCATCCACAGAAAAATCGTGAGTTTTGTAAAGGGCAAGGTTAGTTCGTATCCCCGCTATCTCTGCTCGACTCGTTCGGCTCGATCTGAGGATACTTCCTGTATCATTGGGGTAGCATTTTCTAAACAAGTTGTTTCAAGAAATAAGTATGCATGATTTTGTAAAAGTATAGTATAAACATATAATCTAAAGTAGTTTTAGTTGAACCGACAACCATGACACGGTTCGAGACATTGCAACCTCTCTTGCTACGGAACTTTGAGGGTCCTCCTCAAAATTCTGCCCCAGTTTGATGGGTGAATGTTTCTGATTGTTTCTTGTGCGGCGATCGGCTGAACTTGCTTCGGAATTTTGAGGGTCCCCCTCAAAATCTGCCCCAGTTTCCAATTACGGGGGAAAAATGGAATTTTATTGAATTGTGACCGAACCCATAGGGCTGCCTACGTATCCCCTCTTAAACGGGAATCAGGTCAGGCATAGTTCAATTTACAATATTTATAGAAGCATAAAGGATTACGCGTAATAACGTTTGACTACATCTGAATTGATTGGTTTTGGCCATATTTCTCCGTCCATCTAGGCAAGTATAAGTGCTCCTCCTGTCAGCACTCGGTGAACCATGTATGGGCCTTGCCAATTGGGAGAGAACTTCCCTTTGGCTTCGTCCTGATGTGGGAAGATTTTCTTTAACACTAGCTGCCCTGTGTGAACTGTCTAGGCTTGACTTTCTTGTTGAAGGCTTTGGTCATTCTGTTCTGATAGAGTTGACCATGACAGACTGCATTCATTCTCTTTCCGTCTATGAGGGCTAGTTGCTCATAACGGTTCTTTACCCATTCTGCGTCGCTGAGCTTAGATTCTTGCATAATCCGTAGAGATGAGATTTCAACTTCGGCAGGAATAATCGCTTCTGTACCGTAAACTAGCATATAGGGAGTTGCTCCTGTTGATGTGCGGACTGTGGTGCGGTATCCCAACAGGGCAAATGGTAACTTCTCATGCCACTGCTTGTGTTTTTCTATCATCTTCCTTAGTATCTTCATGATGTTTTTGCTGGCGGCTTCTACAGCTCCATTCATTTGTGGTCTGTATGCTGTGGAAATTTTGTGTTTGATCTTGAAAGTTTCGCACTTGGCCTCCATCAAATCGCTGTTAAGGTTGGAACCATTTTCGGTGATGATTGACTTGGGAATTCCGAATCGGCAAACAATACGGTCACAGACAAAGTCTGCCACGACTTTCTTAGTTACTGCTTTGTAGGAGGCTTCTTCGACCCATTTAGTGAAGTAATCAATGGCCACCAGAATGAACCTGTGTCCATTGGAGTCAGCAGGCTCGATTGGTCCAATAACGTCCATGCCCCAGGCAGCGAACGACCACAGTGAGCTTGTTGCATTGAGCTCGTTTGGAGGTAACCTTATCATATCTGCGTGTATCTAATAACGGTGGCATTTCCGGACATACTGGATGTAGTCCGTTTCCATAGTCATCCAAAAGTAACCAGCTCAAAGTATCTTCTTTGCCAGAACAAAACCGTTCATATGTGGCCTGCAAGTCCCTGCATGAATTTCCTCTAGTAGTTTTGATGCTTCATTTGCGTCTACACATCTTAATAATCCCAAATCGGAAGTTCTCCTATACAAGATTCCTCCGCTGTGAAAGAAGTTATTGGATAGTCTCTGTAGCGTGCATTTCTGAGTGGGATTAGCAAGCTCTGGGTAATCTCCTGTCGCCAAATACTCCTTGATGTCATGAAACCAAGGATTTCCGTCTGCTTCTTCTTCGACGTGGGCATAGTAAGCTGGCTGATTATGGATTTTCATGGGATCAATGAAATTTTTGTCTGGATGCTGAATCATAGAAGACAATGTAGCCAATGCATCGGTGAACTCATTCTGGATTCTGGGGACATGCCGGAATTATATCTTTGTGAACCTCTTTCTTAACTCTTGCATGTGATGTAGATAAGGTATTATCTCAGAATTCTTGGTTTCCCACTCTCCTTGTACCTGATGTACCAATAAGTCTGAATCATCGATCACTAACAACTCTTGGACGTTCATGTCAATGTCCATGTTGAGCCCTAAGATGCAAGCCTCATATTCGGCCATATTGTTGGTACAGGGAAATCTGAGTTTGGCAGATACTGGATAATGCTGACATGTTTCTGATACTAGGACTGCTCCAATACCTACTCCTTTGAAGTTTGCTGCTCCATCAAAGAACATCCTCCAACCGTCATAGGATTATGCGATGTCTTCTCCTATGAATGATACCTCTTCATCAGGAAAATACATTTTCAGAGGTTCGTATTCTCCGTCCACGGGGTTCTCAGCAAGGTGGTCTGCCAGAACCTGTCCCTTGCTGCTTTTTGAGTCACATAGATAATGTCAAACTCGCTCAGCAGGATTTGCCACTTGGGTATCTTGCCAGTGGGCATGGGCTTCTGAAATATGTACTTCAATGGATCCATTCTTAATATGAGATATGTTGTGTAGGCACAGAAATAGTGCCTTAACTTTTGAGCCACCCAAGTCAAAGCACAACAGGTGCGTTCCAGAAGAGAATACTGAGCCTCATACGGAGTGAACTTCTTGCTGAGATAGTAACTAGCTTGCTCTTTTCTCCCCGTTTCATCATGCTGCCCAGAACACAGCCGAAAGCTCCATATAACACGGCAAGGTAGAGTAACAGAGGTCTACCTGGCTCAGGTGATACCAAGACGGGCGGTGTTGACAAATATTCCTTGATTCTATCGAAAGCCTTTTGGCACTCAACGGTCCATTTGGTTGCAGCGTCCTTCTTCAGCATTTTGAAGATCGGCTCACAGATAACTGTAGACTGTGCAATAAACCGGCTGATGTAATTAAGCCTCCCCAAGAAACTCATCACATCTTTCTTGTTCCTTGGCGGCAGTAGTTCCTGGATGGCTTTGACCTTTGACGGATCCAGTTCTATACCTCGGTGGCTGACAATGAACCCAAGCAACTTCCCAGCAGGAACCCCAAATGCACACTTTGCGGGGTTTAATTTTAGATTGTATTTCCGCAGCCTATTGAAGAACTTCCTCAAATCTTCTATGTGGTCAGTGGCTATCTTAGACTTGATAATTACATCATCCACGTATACCTCGATCTCCTTGTGAATCATGTCGTGGAAGATGGTGGACATAGCCCTCATGTAGGTGGCCCCTGCATTCTATAGGCCGAATGGTATCATCTTATATCAGTATACTCTCCACGTTGTAATGAAAGCCGTCTTCTCAGCATCTTCCTCATCCATCCAAATATGATGATAACCTGCGAAGCAATCCACGAACAATTGTAGTTAATGCTTGGCGCAGTTGTCAATCAGGATATGTATATTTGGCAAAGGGAAGTCGCCTTTCGGACTGGACCGGTTGAGATCCCGGTAGTCGACACAGACTCTGAACTTCCCGTCCTTCTTCGTCACAGGTACAATACTGGCTAACCATGTTGGGTACTCAACCACTCTGAGAACTTTGGCATTGATTTGCTTGGTAACTTCTTCCTTGATTTTCAAACTCATGTCGGGTTTGAACTTTCTGGGATCTTTCTTTACCGATGGACACATTGGATTGGTTGGCAGTTTATGAGCCATAATAGATTTACTTAGACCAGTCATGTCATCATACGACCAGGCACATATGTCCTCATACTCCTACAGAAACTCTGTGTATTCTTCCTTTTATGACAGTGACAAATGAATGTTGATCCGTGTTTCCTTGACATTTTCCGAATCTCCTAGGTTGATAATTTCAGTCTCGTCCAGGTTGGACTTGGGTCTGTTCTCAAAGTTTTCAACTTCTTTGACGATCTCATAGGGTATATCATCTTCATCTAAATCGATGTATGTTTGTCGCGTTGTCTCGTTGCATGCCACAGTCATTGGTTCATCAAGACAAGTAATAGTAATGTTGTATAGATAAAGTAATGAGAGAAAGTAGTAGCAATAAATAAGAGAAATTAAAAAATGCTTTGATAAATTGAATAACTGTTTTGAACATTGAGGATCTTATTGCAGGAGTTGAAAAATGCGGAAAGAAAAAATCACTTTGGTAAATAAAACAGTAAGTAATGCTTGTTTTAGCCTTGCTACCCCGAGGCTCGTCGGGCTTTGGTTGTCCTGATGGTCCAATTTTTGAGGTATGTCCCTCTGCTCACAGCCTGTATGGAAGGGCCTTCCTCCCCCTCCTCATCGAGAATAACACAACAGTCCATATCACTGTCCTCAAGAAACAAATTCCTCATTGTTGCAAGTGCTTCTTCTTCGTCATATCCATAAATAATGTTGGCCTGTTGGAAGTTCTACTCCAGATGCGGCATCGGCAGCTCCAGTAGGTAATAAGGACCGCGCCAAGGTGGCGACCAGCTCCTGAATTCTTCTCTAGTGTATTCATATCCCAGACCGAAAGTAGTTCCATGTTTCTTGATCTTGATAGGTTTGGAGATTCCTTGAAGGTTCTTGCCGAGCCCTTTTTCCAGGCTCGTATCCACTCCAGTTTAGTATACTCTCAATTTTGCTATCCCGCCATTTGTCCTTGTCGATGGCATTGACCCGTTCAACGTGGTGGTAAATTTTGCCACCCATCTTTCTTCTTCTTTTGATCACCGGAATAGTCTGGCGGTTGTAAATAGGGTTACTACCATCACCGTGAATAATCACCTCTTGGTGGTTCCACTCGAATTTCACTGTCTGATGTAGCGTTGATGCTACGGCCCCAGCAGCATGGATCCATGGTCGTCCCAATCACTTGGAAGTCAACCTCGAACCAAGTTGGTCCCATTTGCAGGCATAGGCTTATATCACTAATGGTGGACCTTTGATATCCATCGAAAGCTTTCACATTGATTGCTTCGTCCTTTATCTCATGCAGACCTTTACCCAATTTCTTGAGCGTTATCAACGGGCAAATGTTAAGACTGGATCCTCCATCGATCAAGATTCTTGTGATGAAATAATCTTCGCATTGCACGGTGATGTGCAGTGCTTTGTTGTGCCCCAATCCTTCAGGTGGTAACTCATCCTCATGGAAGGTGATTTTGTGACTTTCCAACACCTGGACCACAATATTGGTCATTTACCCACTAGTGATGTTGTTTGGTACATACGCTTCACTCAATACCTTCAACAGAGCACTTCGGTGCGTCTCAGAATTCTGCAGCAAAGAGAGGATGGATATTTGTGCTGGCTGTCTTGTTCAGCTGGTCAATGATTGAATACTCCTTAGCCTGTACTTTCCTCCAAAGGTCATCTGGACCTGTCTCAATAAGGGGGGTCCGGTTGGCATCCTGCTTGCTTGATTCGGCCAGATGCTTAGGGGTATAGGCCCTACCAGTTCACACTATACCTTGTGCTACGACGACTTCCTCAGTTTTGACCTTGCCTTTCCTTCTCGCCTCAGTTGTATAGTCCCACGGGATAGCATTTGTATAGAAAGGTGGCGTGGTCGACATCACCACTGGAATTGGTGCGGCTATCCTTACTTCAAATGGAACATGTGCCTTGGGTGGCAAGACTGCAACCTCAAATGGTGCGGGTGCATTTGCCGTAGACAAGAACTCAACTTCAATCGGTACTGGTGTCTTTGCGGGTGGCATTGCTTCAAACTCAAGAGGTATGGACATATTTACCTCAGCATCCCCAAATGGTTGAATCTGGAATATGATCGGGTTGAGAGTGACTACTGGTTTCTTTGGATCATCTCCTTCTGCGATCAACCCGATTGATCCCTCGGGGTCCCAATCATCTTCTATTTCAATCATATGGATACCTCCACCCTTATAGTCTGGCAGAGGATTATTGAGGACGTTCGGAGCAGGCTCCTTTGCCACAATGATTTTGTTATCAATCAGGGACTGTATCTTGTCTTTCAAAGAGCGACATTCATCGATGGTGTGCCCCTTCATGCCGGAATGGTATGCACATGACTTTCTTGGGTTAACCCACTGAGAAGGGTTCTCAGGGGTGGCAGCAGGGATAGGGGTGACGTAACCGGCAACTTTGAGTTTCTCATACAGCTGGTCAATGGGTTCAACTATGGCGGTGTACTTCTTTGGAGGACTGCGATCAAAATTAGGTCGAGGTCTAGGGAAGTTTTGACGGGTAGGGGGTGATTGGTAATGAGATGGCTGAGAATTGTAAGTATGGTAAGGGAGCGGATTGTGAGTATCTGGGTGAAATAGGTTGATACGTGGGTGGTGGATATTGGTAAGTGGGTGGTGGAGATTGGTAAGTGGGTGGATGAGCTTGGTATGAAGGTGAGGGTGCTTGGTAATTCGGGGTTGGCTGGCATGTGAGTGGAGGTGTTGGATAAATTTGGTATTTGAGTGGGGATTTGGCTCTTTGTGCAAGCATTACAGCTCCCACGTACCTTTTCTTAGACACACCACCGGACTGTAAATACTTGTTTGTAGCTTGCAAGGCTTCAAAATTTGTGACCATACCGCTCTTAATACCTTCTTCGATCCGCTACCCTAATTTGAGAATGTCGGAGAACTTGTGATTCTCAATCATCATCAACCGTTCATAGTACTGGGGGTCCTGGGCCCAGACAAAGAACTTGTTCATCTGCTCCTCTTCTAAAGCAGGTTTGACTTTAGCAGCTTCAGACCTCCAGCGAGTAGCATACTCGTGAAATGTCTCTGTGAGTTTCTTCTTCAAATTCTGGATATAGAACACGTCTGGTGCGTTCTCTTTGTGTTGAATTTAAATCTGTCCATAAAGTCAGAGGCCATACTTACCCAGTTTGACCACTTCTTGGGATCTTGGCTGATGTACCAAGTCAATGCATCTCCCTTCAAACTCCTCATGAACAACTTCATGCAGATCCTTTTATCCTTTCCTATGCCAACCAACTTGTCACAATAGGTCCTTAGATGGACCCTCGGATCACCAGTACCGTCAAACATCTCAAACTTCGGAGGTTTGTACCCCTCGGGTAGTTCGACATTAGGTTGTATACAGAGGTCTTCATAATTCAACCCTTCGATTCCCTTGGTTCCTTCAACACCCTGAACTCGGATGGTCAGCTTCCTTAGTTCCTCGGCCAGGTTCTTGATAAGCAGGTCCTTTTCATCCGACTCGGACGGGTGTGGGATAGGTGGAGTGTATTGTGGCATAGTCTCCACATAGATGGGATTGTGGAAATGGTCCTTTGTGGGGTTCTGAGGTTCTGGGATAAGTAATGGAGTGTTGTTTGAGGTGTGGCAAGTATTGCATTGTGTCAGGAGAGTTTGGTTCTTTGGTAGAGTGGCGTGATGGTGAGGTGCATGATGATTATGTTGTCTTGGGATATTTTGTGGAGGTGTATGGTTTTGAGTTTGGGAAATTGACGTATGGGATGTTGAGGGAAAATGAAAGGTTGACCAGATTTCGAACCTGATCGAGCTCTTCTTGAAATTTCAGCAGTTTCTGTTCCAGTGGTGACATGTTCTCATTTAGGACCTGGATACCTCGGCTGTCAATGGCCTCTAGCCGTTCAATCATATACTCTTTCCCGGTGCCGCTGGATTCTTCCATCTTACTCTTGCCTTTGTTCTTGCCTTTAGGAGGACTAGGAGGAGGAGTAGGTGGAGGGCCCTTGGATCTTGTGAGATAAGCTGATGATGCCAGAGTGCACGAACTAACCTTTGGGGAGGGGAGCAATAAAGAAAAGAAAAAATAAAAAGAAAAACAAAAGGTAACCAAGTCAGTGAGGATTATGAAAAACAAGACAGTATTTAAACACATAGCGCGAGAATATAAAGCGTGTCCTAATTTGGGAACCTCTTTATGCCCGAGGTAGGCCTAGCGACAAGTTGATTTGGAGATCTTAAAATGCTAAACGCCTCATTTTATTGATAAGAAAATAGACAAATCCCAAAACGACACTAAATAAACGAAAAATAAAAGTCACTAATGGCCATTGGCCTTATTACATTGTTAGAGAAAATAAAGACATTCCTAGCTACTTGGTCCCAGAAGGACCTTCCCCAGTCTCAACATTCCTAGTTTCCTCGAACAACTTTCCCAGCTCGCGAAGTCCCAGCAACAGGTATGTTCTGGCGAGATATCCTTCTTCGGCTCCCTCAGCCCTTTGGCAGTCTTCGACCATTTTGATGAATTTCTCCTCCAGCTCGACTATACCTCGTTCCAAGTATCCCAGCCTCTTGTTGGTGCTGATAGCCATGTCTTCCCACTCCTCGATCAACTTCTTGTTAGAATCATGTATTTTGTGGTGCTCATCCTCACATTCATGGATCCTTTTGCGCAGCTGGTTGAACTTGGCTTGCGCTTCAGCCCTTTCATCTATAACCCTGTGACCTCGGATGTACCATGGCTTGCTCTGATTACCTTGATTATATTCTAACCAACTAGGATAGAAAAGGGTACAACCGGCGTGATACATGTCCGGCTCGATGGTGTCCTTCTCAAGTACAATCTTGCAGTGCCACAGGTGCTGGGCTTGGCACTTGTGAGGACTGTCATAATTTTGGAAGTCTGCTCGAAGATGTCTCATTTTGTCGACCTTAGGTATGACTTGCTTCCTACCTGCTTTCCTCATAACTCGAAGAGGGACGTAAGGGTATGTCCCCCTTAAACCAATCAGTATTAGAAATGGTGCATCTCGGGATCGGATGATGAACTCATATGTCAGAAACCACTCAAACATCCATTGAACCTGTTCTTCAGTCAGATTATCGAAGAGCTCGACCCATCCTTCGGCATTCTCAGGTTGAGCAAACATGTCGGGGATGTAATTCATTCGCTTCGGGTGATGGAAAGCGATGTGGTCATCCCAGATCCTTCAATGAATGTCTTGTTGGTATTCGCCTCTTTGAAGATGTTCCATGAGCCAAAGTTGAAGTAATAGGTTGCAACCTTCGAAATGTCTTGCTCCTTGTTGACACATTTCCAAGGCCCGATATATGTCTGCAATGATCATAGGCACAATGTTGAAGTCTTGCCCATCAATTCCTTCCATTAGTGTCTCAATTACCATGGCCAGTCTGGTATGAATTCTCTCCTTCTTCATTGGAAACACGATCAAACCCAAAAAGCAGAACATGAAGACGAACACTCTACGATGGATGTGTCTTAGGGAGGTGATATCAAACTCTTCATGGTAGGTACGGTATGATTTGCTGTGGCAATACCTCTCGTACAAATAATCAAAAGGTATGTATGATTCCTTCAAGCATACTAGTTCCGCATTCTTCTTCAGACCCATCATTTTAAGGAAACCTTTGCCTGTGCGGTTCTCAGGCATCAGCAACCCCGAGGTTTCCCACACTAGGCCAACCAGTCCTTCTATTTCCTCTAGTAAAGTCATCATTTCAATGTCCCCAAAGCAGAACATGGACCTTTCGGAATCCCAGAATAAGGTAGAAGCCTTTATTATAATTTTGTTAGGCTGGATTTCTAGGAGGGATGGTAGGTTGCCCAAGTATTTTCTGACGAGAGTTTTGTCACTGGAGTGTAGATCTTCCCACCAACTCAGTAGTCTTGGGTGGATGTTGGAGACCATGCCGAAT
>ML297247.1:89828-126966 GCA_005239495.1 Nicotiana undulata
GGCCCCTTCCCCCCCCCCCCCCAGACTCGACTATTTAATATCAACAATTAGCATGAAGCATTTAGTTCTCTAAAGGAATGCACAAAACGTGATGATGTCCGTTTGGGTTTAGGAAAACCCGGTGGACTTTTGGATAAGGCTATCTTAAAAAGCTATCGTGCGGACGACACTTTAGCTTGGCTAGGTTTGACCATGATGCATGCAACAATATAACAGAGTAAGGTTTCTATGGGGTTTTAGACTGGTACCCTTGACCGTACAACTCAAGGGGGAAAGGCGCGGAACCGTCGTCTGCACCGCTGATCAACTAGTTTTACCGCAAATAAGCCTTTCCGAATTTTAGAGGGTAATAATATAGGAAGAGCGCAACCACTCATCAAGCGTTGCTATAGTATTTTATTTGGAACGAGTGGAGTATGAATGTTGAGCATGATTATACAACAATAAGCATTAAAAACAAATTGTCATGTATTTGCACGTTAAGGAAAGCGGTAAATACAACAATTATGATTTAAAGCGGTTACAAAGGAAAAAAAACACGTCAGTTTCGTTTTGTGGAAGTAATAAATACTTGAAAGAGATAATTAATTGCACATAAAGGGGAAAGGGAAAGGGTGCAAACATTAATAAAGTACAAATTCACGAAGCAGTTTGAAATGGTAAAAGCCTATAATCCCCAGCAGAGTCGCCATGCTGTCGCGCCCCCTTTTTCCTCACGGAGATCGGGTTCGGGACATTTGGGTTGAGGCAACTCTTTCCTTTTGGGAAGGGGTTTGCATTTTTTAGAAAGGCTAAGTTCTGAAAAGAATTCCAATCTAAACATTTAAAGTAAATGATATCCTAGGTTTGTGATAATATGGATCACATCAATACAATACCCAGTATGAAACTCCTCAAAGAGGGGCTACACGTGGTATTAGCGCACCGGTCATCATGTCCATATTCTACCCTTTCCCACCCCGTGAAGGTAATTAAGGCGCGTGTTGGTCATGGACTCTATTACGTGTTGTTACCCACCCCTTCCCATTAGTCCTGGAGGAGGTTAGGACTGCTATCCTAAAAGGGAGGTACTAGGCAGACCCTCAGGTTTTAAAGGTAAAATTCTAGGGCGACAGACAAAAGCATATAAGACTGCAGTTGATGGGAACATAGAAAAGCAAGTAAAGGCTTCAAGTTTACCTCCACAAGTAAAGCAATTAGACAACACGACTCAAGCACAGTTAAGGGCAGTATTTAAGTTCAGAATCCTAAGACATGGTGTCAAGGTGAGTTTAGAATATAAACAGATATGTAGACCTGTCTTATTACTCAGAAAAGGGTCCTAATCAATTTTGCCTACTGGTTTTAGCATGCTGGTCATTAAACATGATCACAAAGACAGATCTGGTTTTTATTTTCTTGTAATTGATTATCTAAGGCTTCCCTAGGTGTAAAATAACATGTATCAGTTGTACAGGTTTGTTAAGGATTCCAGATTATTAATCCTAATAGCATGTGATTCTAAATGTGCGCAAAGTACTGATTGACAGTTTACTTAGAACATGAGACTGTTTCAGACGTATGTTTAAGCTAAGTATGATCCTATGAGCATGATATCTAATATGCGTAGACAGAGATGCCGAATGATTATATGCAGAATTCCTAGACAGGATCTTCTAAGTGCGTAAAATCACAGTATTTTGAACATACTTTTAGAAGATGCAGCAAGTATGAGAATGACTGATTTAGTAACGGATTGTGACCCTAAGACGGATTTCTAGGTGTACTACAGGATTATTACATTATTTCACAGCTTCAAGAATAGCATAAGTGACAGGTTTTAATAGTTGTTTACCAATAACATGATCTCTACGTATATAGCATGGTAAAGCAAGATTGCAGATTTGTTAACACATTCGTTTTAAGGCAGGATTTAAATTACATTCTCAGAATCACGTGATAGCATTTTTTTATTGTTATTACTGATCCTATGAACAGGATTTTCTAAATGAGGATGATATGCTAAAAGGAAAGCAGATGTATCAACATAAGTTACAAAATGTATGGCATGCTTGATCCCTGGACATGGTTACTAGTGCGCACATAGGAAAAATAAACCTAGAGAAACATAATATCTACCCAGACTTATACTATAGCATGCATACCCCACCCATTTCCACTATCCATCCCCATAATAGTATTTACAAATTATTACAAGCCTTTGAATATGAATTACATAGTTAAAATAGGAAAAGAAGAAGCTAACTATAGGGAGCCTTCCATAGTAGGCCCAAGTATGCAGGTCCTCAATGCCAAGTACTGTTATTTCATAACCTTTCATAATCCGGGTGTGTCAGAGTTGCCTAAGGATCTTAGAGGATCCCGGGCAGTGCTCACACCCAGATTTCATAGCCAAGATGGAGTAAGTGAAGTGTGGAAAAGCCAACTCTTGTGTGTCAAAGTTCAAAGGGAGCTCAAGAGTCCATAAGCAATGCTCACACAAAAGGGGCAGAACCTAGGCTTCTAAGAGTATATGTGAGAGTGCTTGGCATAGTTTAAAAGAATAGAGTTGAAAATAGTTTTCTGAAACAGATTGTAAAAAAAAGATTTAGAAAGAGCTTGCCTTAGTGAAAATAGCTTGAAAGAAAGGGAGTAGGACAGTCAGCAACTCAGAATCAAGACAGCATACATAGTGTAGGGAGACAGATACAAACAAGGAATAGGGGATTGGGGACAAGTAGGTCACATATAAAGATAGATTTGCATACAAGTTAACCCCAGAGAGATACTAAGGAATTTCAGAACTTTAACAACCACAGAACAATTTTCATAAAGATGTTTAGGCCAGAGACTTAACAGAATTAAATTGAGGGATACCAAAGAGGAAGTACATGACAAACAGAGTTACACATAGTTCCAGGGTAAGGCTTCATGAGTACATCATATGTTCAGAATCACATATAACTAAGTGACACAAATACATGCTTATATGTGCTAGGGATCAAGGGTAAGGCAGGGTCCTAGTAAACATGTAAGAAGGCAGTAAAACATGCTTTAACTAAAAGGAAAAAGTAATCACATTGGTAAACTAGTAAATAGTCATGCTAATTGCAAGGTAAACAGCAGAACCATAAGTAGAAACATATTGTGAACATGATAAATCGAAGTGCTAAAAGAAGCATATTGTTTTTGAAAACTCAAATTGTAACTAGGACATACTAGTATAAGAGAGACAGTAATACCAAAGCAGAAGTAAAAGAGGACCAATAATTAGCCTTGGCTTGTAGCCGGCTAATTCAAACTAGTAACAAGTAGCACAGAAAAGAGAGAGAGAGAGAGAGAGAGAGAGAGAGAGAGAGAGAGAGAGAGAGAGAGAGAGAGAGAGAGAGAGAGAGAGAGAGAGAGAGAGAGAGAGAGAGAGAGAGAGAGAGAGAGAGAGAGAGAGAGAGAGAGAGAGAGAGAGAGAGAGAGAGAGAGAGAGAGAGAGAGAGAGAGAGAGAGAGAGAGAGAGAGAGAGAGAGAGAGAGAGAGAGAGAGAGAGAGAGAGAGAGAGAGAGAGAGAGAGAGAGAGAGAGAGAGAGAGAGAGAGAGAGAGAGAGAGAGAGAGAGAGAGAGAGAGAGAGAGAGAGAGAGAGAGAGAGAGAGAGAGAGAGAGAGAGAGAGAGAGAGAGAGAGAGAGAGAGAGAGAGAGAGAGAGAGAGAGAGAGAGAGAGAGAGAGAGAGAGAGAGAGAGAGAGAGAGAGAGAGAGAGAGAGAGAGAGAGAGAGAGAGAGAGAGAGAGAGAGAGAGAGAGAGAGAGAGAGAGAGAGAGAGAGAGAGAGAGAGAGAGAGAGAGAGAGAGAGAGAGAGAGAGAGAGAGAGAGAGAGAGAGAGAGAGAGAGAGAGAGAGAGAGAGAGAGAGAGAGAGAGAGAGAGAGAGAGAGAGAGAGAGAGAGAGAGAGAGAGAGAGAGAGAGAGAGAGAGAGAGAGAGAGAGAGAGAGAGAGAGAGAGAGAGAGAGAGAGAGAGAGAGAGAGAGAGAGAGAGAGAGAGAGAGAGAGAGAGAGAGAGAGAGAGAGAGAGAGAGAGAGAGAGAGAGAGAGAGAGAGAGAGAGAGAGAGAGAGAGAGAGAGAGAGAGAGAGAGAGAGCAAGTTTAGTTGTGAGAGAGAGTTTAGAACAGTGTGTGTTCGTCTCTTTTTGTTAATGAAAAGCAATGCATGTATAGTTTGAAAACAAATAATAAATACGGTAAAAAAAATCAGAGTTAATCAGTATTTGCGGGGACTCGAAATCAATCAGTATAGAATCAAGGTAAATACTCCCTTCAATTAAGGAGTCAATTTCAAATGGTAATAGAGTACAGGTAGCAAATAAGGAAAGGTACCACATGTGACTGGAATATAACACATAAGGAAAATAACTTTAGCACATAGAAGTATAGGACGAGGTAATAGAGGCTAGGTTCAAAAAAATATAATTAAGGAAAGTACTTAAAAAAATCTGTTTGGCAGGTAGAGAATATCACAAGAGATTAGTGAGAGGTATCAATTACAAGAAATTAGGGATTCAAGCAGGAGTAGTACTGATTAAGGGGAGATTACCACAAATCCCTATGAATACACGGAATAAGCATACAATAGGCAAGAAGGAGTAAAATCAAAGACCCCAACAAGCATAGTAAAGTAGAAATCACATAGAATATGGGATTCAAACTAGAACATAGTACTGATTAACATAACATTACAAGAAATAGTGCAATAAACAAATAATTGACAAGAATCAGAACCATAAGAAGACTAGTAAGGCGAAATCATAAAAAAATTAGGGATTCGTATAGAACACATTACGAATCATGCTATAGGACAAGAAGTGGATAGTCAGAAACCCTAATAGGTAAACATGGAGTAAAACCACAAAATTCATGGAGTATTCACGAGAAACAGTAAACATAATAGAACATATTGTCAGAAACAACTCAGAACCATGGATTAGAATTAAGAAACTTAGGGTTTTCAACAGAACAACTTAGATAAAAAGATAAAACTCAAATAAATGTTTAAACATAATGAAAATCATAGATTAATAATAAAGTCGGAGAGAAAAGCCATTTTTGAAAAGGGGTTAGGAAACCCTATTTTAAAAACGAAGAGTCACTTTAGAGAAAATCAGAAAATCTTTGAGGAAAACAACAAAATAGCTCAGAATATGCCAGATCTATCATAGATCTAAGAAATCAAGAGCTAATAGTTAGGGTTTTAGTGAGATAACCCAAAAAGAGAGAAAATCGGCTCAGAAACCATAGGTTTTGGCCGGAGATGGGAAGATCTTACTCGGACAAGCCAAGGGTGGCCACTTCAGGTTCTTCTGAGGACCTCAGGACAGTGTTACCCGGTGAAGGAGAGAGCCATGAAGCTAAGAGGGGTGAGGACCCATGGTTTTCGGCAAGAGAGGTAGCCGGAGAAGGGAGACAGAGCTCATCAGAGGGGGGAAGTGGGAAGGTTCTAGAGAGAACCAGAGAGAGGAAGATAGAGAGACGGTGAGAGAAAATGAGGCCGGGGAAATGAATGGAGGGGGTAGTCTTTAGGGCATTAATATGGTAAGTAAAGATCTGGGCCGTTGATTTGAATTAATCAACGGCTCAGATTAAAGGGGGATTGGGTCGGGTAGGATAGGCATTGGGCCTGGGGTGTTTGGGCCGTTTAATTTGGGTTGGGGTCCGGGTAAATTGAATCAAAATTGAAATTAAAAGTGGCCAGATGTTAAATACCCATAAAAAATAGATAAATAATTAATAAAAATGGCTAATATTTATATAAAATGAAATTAAGGCTAAATAGATGAAATTAAAGTGATCAATTGGTATAAAAAATATAAAATGACTGACTATTGAATTAAAATAGCTTAAAATGTATAATTAGGCTATAATTGCAAAGCCATTGCAATTATAGCCAAATAATGCTAATTTGGCTAATTTGTGAAATAATTAAATCCTAATAGGATAAAAATGATATATTAAACCAAAATATTTTGGAATCATTTGTAATGCAATTTATGATTAATTATTGGGTATAAAAGTACTGGAAAAATTAGAAATAAATTGATAAAAATATGAAAAAATTATGAAAAAATACCAGTTATTATAAAAAGTGATTTTGAAGGTACATATGCAAATTTTAAAATAGTTTGAGGATGGGTATCAACAACGCGGACGACCAGTAGATGATGGAGGAAGGGTTTACCCAACTTGAGATAAGGTTGGAGGGGTCTACGAGGACCATTGTGATCCCTATGGATCGTGATTAGTTAAAAAACACCAATGACGTAGTCCCGACCCTCGGTCCTCTTTGTTCCGAGATAGAGGGTATGACCCTCAAAGAGTTAAATGATGACGCTTTGTCGAGGAAAATTGCCAGTCTTTGTTTTTCTTTTTGTGATTGCAGACGGTGATTTTGGAGATTAAGAGCGCCTGGATGGAGGATATGCGTAGAGAAATAATTGTGAGGTTGAAAAATAAGTACTTTGAGTATCGCTGCATTCATCAAGGCGGCGATATGCACGCCCTTCACGATGAGTTGAAGGACAAGGAAGATGAGCTGGTGTAATCCATAGAGAAGTGTAGAGTCCTTGAGGGGATGTTGAGGGGTAGGGAAGAAGATCTTGAAGTCAGTAGGGGCGTGGAGTCCCAATGCAGTGACCTTCAAGCGCAAGTGGTCGAGCTACATGGGTAGTTAGAAGAATACCGGGTTCAGCTGGAGGCCCTTTATGGTTAAGTCGTCGAGAAGTAGAGTGAGCTTGAGAAGGCAGAATCTTCTCGTTTGGATGCTCGGAGGAAGTCGAATATGCTTGAGTTGGCGATCAGGACCCTTCGGGCCGAGCGGGAGAATGACCAGTGCACGACAAAAGCTAAAAAAGATCTATTAGAGGATAGGATGGGAGAGTTGGAGAAGGATAAATACGTCCTTCATGATCGGGTGGCCTCTTTGGAAGCTGAGGGAACCAACTTCTTGCGCAACATCTTTTTCCCGTACTTCAGATTTTCCCAATGTTCCCCGGGAATTATATGAGGAATGGATTCACGTCGAGGCTCAGTTGGATATCTTTCGAGATTTGTATGCGGTGGGATCCGTTTTAGAGGCTGCCCTAGAAGGTGTTCGCGTTAAGGATCGTAAATCTTTAGTTTCTTGTGGGTATGATCCTGCTACGCCTGACACCGATGAGGGGAAGGATGAGGGCGCAGACCGTCTTGAAAAGGACGCCTGGTACGGTATCGCTTATCCTGAGAGCGAAGGCGGCGATGGTGAGGGGGATCGAGATGGCAAGGGAATCCGTGGCCAATATGGTGAAGGCACTGAAGACCGCGATGGCGGCGATCAGTAGTTTTATTTTTTCTTTGTAAGATATTGTCTATTTTGTCGGCGTCTTCATGGGCCTTTCTAAAATGTTAAAGTATGAAAATATCAAAGTTATTCTCTGCATCTTTTTCCCTTCATGTTGTTTACTTTCTGTACTTGAATGGTTTTTTGCATCTATTGTTTGCATGTTTTGCTCTTTTCCCTCATTGGTGATGTCTTTTAGCTGGTCGTGGCCTTGGATCTGATTACGCGTTGTTTTTTCTTTTTTTGTTGAGATGTGGCCGAGGGCCGATAGGTGGTTGCTCGGGTAGGGTCGAGCAGAATATTTCCTTAGATCGTGGCTGAGGGTCGTTAGGTGTATGTTCAAACGAGGTCGAACATAACCTTATATTAAATTACAGCCTAGGGGCTATAGGTATTTGTTCGGGCGAGGTCGAACATAAACTTTTGTTAAATTGCAGCGGAGGGCCATTAGGTGTTTTTTCGAGCAGGGTCGCACGTAAAATTTATACGAAAAATGTGTCATGTTACCGTACAGTTTGTTGCTTTGACATTGTTGCATACTTGGAGAAATTTACAGATTTTTAGGTGTTAGCTGGCGTTCTAGTCCCAGTTCCAGACTATCTAGTCCCTTCATTGGTCGATCTAGAGAGTATTGAGAGGTTGAGCAATAAAATAGTAACAATGGACCTACCTTCATGTACTTCGACTCGAAGCGTTCCCTTTGCCGCCTCGTTAAGAACCTCATTCAGGAAACCCAAATGGGACGAAATTCAAGTGAGGGAAAAAAGAGTACGACTTGGGGGACGCTTTTGTCTCACAAGTTGAAGTATTTGAGGTGGCTGATGTTCCAATTATTTGTTAGTAGCTTTCCTTCCATTGTCTCTAGTTGGAACGAACCCTAATTTGCTTTTACTGTGATTTTGTACAGACCATCCTAATTTTTTCCAGCTTGCCTTCCCTGGGATCTTTGCTCGCTTGATTTTTAACTTTCAGTACGTAGCCCCCGACTTTGAGGGGCCTGACCCTTGCTTTCTTGCTGTAATAGCATTCTGCTTGTTGTTTTTTAGCGACCATTCTTATGTAGGCCATATATCTTCGTTCGTCGAGTTCCTGCCTTCTTCTCTCATCATTACTCGTGTAGGTCTCGTGGGAGTATCTTAGGTTGGGTTCTCCGACCTCGACTGGTATTACTGCCTCGGTGTCGTAGACCAAAGAGTAGGGCATCTCTTTTGTGCTCGTTTTCGGAGTTATATGGTAGGTCCATAATACTTCCTGATAGCATCCTAGGAAGCTCAAATTTATTCAAGGACAAGTATGAAGCTGCGAAATCTCAAATAGGGCCTTTAACAAGATCTCAAGCTAAAAAGTTGCAAAACAGGGTCATTGGACTTCAGGAGCGATCAAAGAAGTTGTTAGTAGGGAGGAAGAGCTTAAGGATAAAGTATATGAGTAATCTAGGTATTACAATTATTTTATGGCCTAAATTCATGTCCTAAGAAGAGGTGGATTAGATCCCAAGAAACATCCTCTGAAGAAGGTCCAAATAAGGCCACTGTTGGACCAATTTGGAACCTAAAATGTGTCCAAACTTGCATTCCATGAAGTCCTACATAAAGCCACGATTTTATAGAATAAAAAGGACTTACTTGTTGTACAAGAAGGGTACAATAGTCGTGCTAGATAGTGCAAGTTAGTGCCAAGTTGCTTGCAAATTTCCTTCAAGATTTCCAATATTTTCAAGATTCTATCCAAGATTGGTTTGGGACTTATTTCCATATATTAGGGGACCATATTTATTGCTTTCCTAGTTAGTTAAGGTTATGTTTTCCTTTTCCTAAGATTGTTGGAATTACTTTCCAAGAATGACTTGGTTTTTGCTTCCTAGTATTTTCCTTTTCCTAAGGTAGTTCGACTTGTTGTCCAAAGTAGTTTAGGACTTTATTTCCTTATTTTTATCCTTAATTTCGTGACCCCCTCCTACCTATATAAGGGGTGTATTATTTTTTAGACCTAGATTATTATAGACTATTATCAATAAAAATTATGAGATCTTTCTTGCACTCTTGTGTGTGGCTACTCTTGGATTTATTCTTCAACCTTCAAGACTCAACTTAAGGTGGTAAGATTAAATTCTTTCAAAATCTTAGATCACTTCTAGGTATTCAAGAAAGGTGATAAGTTTAGGCTTATTTTTGTTCATGTTATTCTAAAGGGTCAGGTTTCACAATCTATCTCTTGTTTTTAAATCTCTACCAAAGGCTATTAGTTCTTCGTTAGCTAATTGTTATTCTTAGGATTCAAC
Source organism: Nicotiana undulata (assembly GCA_005239495.1). Classification (NCBI taxonomy): domain Eukaryota; kingdom Viridiplantae; phylum Streptophyta; class Magnoliopsida; order Solanales; family Solanaceae; genus Nicotiana; species Nicotiana undulata. Next base: position 99,444 of record ML297247.1, read on the forward strand.
GTCAAGAATAGACTTCTTGAATTCAAGAAACTCTTTCTTGAATTCAATCTATCTTTAATTTTCGTCTTTTTTTGTTTCTATATCTTCTTTTAGTTTTCACGCGTTTCTTGATTTTCTTTAGTAATTCTTGGACCCCTATCGTATTGTTATCACTTCTGCCAATATTTTGGCAATAATACTTTGGCATCTTCGAGCTTCTTCTTCATGATGTTCAGTATTGACTTATTGGAGGACTTTGCTTGCCCGTTACCCGCAGGGTGATATGGGGTCGAGAGTATCCTCTTGATATGCCGGTTCTCGAAGAATTCGGCAGTTCTCCTCCCTGTGAACTGAGGTCCGTTGTCATAGCTAATTCTTTGGGAAGGATGAACCGACAGATAATGTTTCTCCATATAAAGGTGATTACCTCTTGTTTCCGTGTTTGGGAGAATGCTCCTGCTTCCACCCACTTAGAGGAATAGTCAGTTAAAACCAAAAGGAATCGTGCATTACCTTGACCTTCTATGAAGGGCCCCACGATGTCCATTTCCTATTTGATGAACGGTCAATGGGAGGTGACCTAGCGGAGGTGCTCACCCACTTGGTGAATCATTGGGGCGTACTTTTGGCATTGTTCGCATTTCCTCACGAAATCTGCGGCATCCTTCGTCATGGTGGGCCAGTAGTATCCCGCCCGTATGAGGCATCTAACCAGTGCTCGATTGCCGGAGTGAGATCCGGAATGGCCTTCATGGACTTGTTCGAGGACTTGTTGGGTTTGGTTCGGGCTCAAGCACTTCTCTAGAGGGCTGCCTTATGTCCTCTTGTACAGGTCGTTATGGATGCAGTTGTATCTGGCCACCTGCATTCTTAGTTTTTTGGACTCTTTTTTCTCGCCTAAGAATGTTCCGTCCTACAAATATGCGATAATGCGATTGCGTCAGTCCCAAGTTAAGTTTATGGTTCTTACGTCGATTTGGTCTAGTGATGAGTTGAGGAGGTGGACTACGCTTTTATCTCCGGTCGTGAGATTTTGTCACTGCGGCTAGTTTGGCGAGGCCATTTGCCTTGGCATTTTGTGCTTGTGTGAATTGATCGAACTGACATTCGACAAACTTAGGCAGTAGTTTTCAGATTTTGGTATGGTATTTTTTCAATATTTATTCCTTGATTTGGAAAGTCCTTGTGACTTGATTGACTACGATATGGTAGTCACAACACAATTTAAACTGTTTCACTCTATATTTGAGTGCTAGCCTTAAACCTGCAATTACGACCTTGTACGCAACCTCATTGTTAGTCATATCCAGGCACCTTATGGACTAACGAATCACTTCGCCTGTTGGGACATCGAGTACGAGTCCCAGTCCAGACCCTGACGCGTTGGATGCGCCATCAGTGTATAAGACCTAGAGGTCTTGTGTTTGGAGGGAATTTTGGACGGCTTCCCTTTTGACTTCAGGCATTACTTTTGCACTGAAGTCTGAGATGAAGACGGGGAACACTTGTGACTTTATCATCGTTCGCGGCTAGTATGTGATGTAGTGCTCATCTAGCTCAATCATTTGGCCAGCCTTCTCGATGGATCCAGTTTATACAAAATGCCCCTCAGGGGAAAGGTTGTGGCGACCGAGATGGGGAAACATTGGAAATATAGTCTATGCTTCCTTGAAGCTGCAACCAAGGCTAGAGCCAATTTTTCGAGGTGTGGGTAACTCGTCTCAGCGTCGACGAGTATTTTGCTAATGTAATAGATTGGAGATTGCATACCTTTGTTTTGCGGATTAAGACTGTGCTTACTGCTACTTCGGATACGATTAGATAGACGAGGACCTGCCCTCCTAGTTCGGGTTTCGAAAGCATAGGTGGTGATGACATCTATTCCTTTAGTTGTCGTAGAGCCTGGACGCACTCGGAAGTCCATTCGAGGCCGTTGTCTTTCTTGAGTATTCCAAAGAATTTATGGCACCTAACCGACGATCGCGAGATGAACCTTTACAGGGCGGTGATGCGACCAATCAACCTTTGGACTTGTTTTTTGGTGGTCAAGAGTTCTGGTATCCCCTCGATAGCTTTGATTTGGTCGAGGTTGACTTTGATCCATCGCTCCGACACCAGGAAACCCAAGATTTTTCCTGAGGTTATGCCAAACACGCATTTCTCCGGGTTCAACTTCATTCCGTATCGTCTGAGTATGTCGAAAGTTTCCTTCAAATGATCGGTGTGATCCTCTACCCTTTTGGATTTGACCAGCATATCCCTATGTATACCTCCATGGTTTTACCGAGCTAGTCTTTGAACATCCTCATTAACAATCTTTGATATGGAGCCCCTGCGTTCTTTAGCCCAAACAGAATTACCCTATAGCAATACGTTCCTTGGTGGGTGATGAACGTGGTATTTCCTGATCTTCTGCTTCTATCGGGATCTGGTTTTACCCCGAGTACGTGTCCAAGAAACTTAATAATTCGTGCCCAGCCATTGCGTCGATGAGTTGGTCGATATGAGGCAACGAGAACGAATCCTTCAGACATGTTTTTTTCAAATCTGTGAAGTCCACGCACATCCGCCATATCCCATTTTTTTACCATTAGTATGTTGGCGATCCACTTGGGGTACTTAGACTCCCTGATGTAGTCGTTCTCTAATAGGTTTTCCACCTCCTCACGCACTGCATCGTTGATTGCGGAGTTGAATTTACTCCTTACATGTCTTACTAGGGAGTGGTTTAAATCGACGTTTAATTTGTGTGTGGCGATTTCCTTTAGGATGCCCGGCATATCTGCATGGCTGAAAGCAAATGAATCTGCGTTAGCAGTTAAAAATTGACTAAATACCTTGATCCTGAAGTTTGCGACCGATATACGCCTTCTTTATACGATCGTTAGGGTCCAATTGAACGGGTTCGAGATTTTATATGGTCGATCCTGCGGCTTCAACCATGTAGGGGTCTTTGATGTCATCCCTGGTCTCATCGTGCTCCGACCTCGACCTTGTTGATCACTATGTCTCTTTTTCTTTGTCCTTTCTTTGTTCGGTGTCCGTGCTTTCCAGGGTAATACGGTAGTTGTTGATATCCAATTTTTCCTAAAGTAATTTTAAATTGCATATATACCTTCAAAATCTTGCACTAGCATTAATTGGCATTTTTCCTCAATGTTTCTACATTTTTATTAACTTGCACGGTATTTTATTTCTAATAAATAATTACAAAATTGCATCAAAAGTGATTTCAAAATATTTTTTGATTTAATATTATTATTTATGGTCTTGTTAAGTCCAAATTATTCTATAAATAGCCAAATTGGCACCTTTTGGCTACAATTGCAATAACTTTGCAATTATAGCCGATACATAAAAAAATTGTGCCATTTTTACCAGAAATCAGTCTTTTGTATTTTTAAATACTAAATAATCATTTTTTAAAACATATCTATGCATGAAATTCCTTTTTTATAATTAATAATTATTTTATAAATTATTTTAATTAATTTAGTTGGGGTATTTAACAAATCGCCATTTTATTTCAATTATAGCCTAACTAAGTTAGCCCAAATACCTTATAAACCAGCCCAATAACCCAGGCCCAACCATTTACCTACCCGACCCAGGTCCTCTTGAATCCTGACCGTTGATCATTTTTTATCAATGGCCCAGATTATTTCCTTCCTTAATTAACCTAAACTACCCCCTCCCAAACCCCTCATTTGCTCTCCTCACTCCGCCGTCACTCATTTCCCTTCTCTCCAAATGCTCTCAAAACCTAACTGTCACTCATCTGTCGTTGGTCATGGTGGTTTCTCACCACCTCCAGGCCTCAAATGGCATCTCCTATGTTGGTGCCTCCGTCTCTAAGGTCCTCGAGGGACTAGGGTCAGCCCGCTCACACCTTTGGCCCGTCCTTTCCTGTTTCAGGCTGTCATGGCTCGATTTTGAGTAAGATCTTCCTATTTCACTTTAAACCTATGGGTTTCTAAGCCTATGTCTTCATCTCCATGTTATTTTCTCGAAACCCTAATTTCGTCTCTTAAACTTCTCAGATCTGTACAGATCTGAGATAGGTTGAACTTATTTTCACTAGTTTTGTTATGAAATCTCCTGATTTTTGAAGTGGCTTGTCATCTTCCTAAACTAGGGTTTCCGAAAATCCTTTTCTTCAAAACGCTTTCTGATTTTTAAGTGTTTAATCATCTGATTCTTACGTGCTTCGACTGATTTTGTTGAGTTTTTCCCTACCCCTAACTAGTTTATGCTAAAAACCCCAATTTTGACACTTTGTTTGGATTCTGAGCTTGTTCGTGTTATTTGCTACATGATTTGGTTCTGTACATTGATTTGCATGGCTTTTATTTTGTCTAATTTGAAAACCTGGTGATTTTACCCTAGTATGTCTCTATTAGGGTTTCGTATTCGATCTTTTTTTCTTATACTTGGCTTCTCTGCTTATTCATGGAAACCTATGTTATTTTCCTTAAAATCAGTATTATTTTGAGTCCTTGATTCACTGATTTGCTATGGTAATACCTATTTGCTGATTTTCTCAATTATTTCTATATTTTTACAGCTTTTAATTATTTTTTGCCTTATTTTTGATTAACCGTGTTATTTACTGATTCTTACTAATTATTTTTTTTAATTGAATCCTTGTGTATTTACCCCTAATTGCCTACTCTGTACCCAAGTCTTACTTGATTTTCTTTCCTTAAATGTGTCCTGCTCTTTACCGTTGGTTAATTACCCCCTTAATTAAGGGAAGACTTGCTGATTTTGTGCCTGACTGATTTTGTGGCTTCCTTAGTTGTTGAAGATTGATTTCCTTTACCTTACTTTCCTCTGCTCTCAACTGCTATATATACTCTCCTTTATTCTCACTTATAGGGACACGAACACTAGTTCACAAAAACTTTCTCTCACACTTCTAAGGCTCTATGTTCTTCTCTATTACTTGAAATCTGCATTGAACTAGCCGGTTGTAATCCAAGTCTAGTTATCATACAACTTCTGCTCTATACTCTGTGCTTTCTCTCCTTAACTGGTATGTCCTAATTCAATTTCAAGTCCAAAACTCTATGTGCTCTATTACTGCTTTAGTTCACTGATTTCCAGTCATGTTCCTGCTTACCATTTTGTTGTTCAATGTGTAACTAGCATGCCTAAATCATTGTTTCACCTAGCATGCATGAACTACACTGTTTGATCACTAGCATGTTTGAATTCTATCTTGTTTAACTTGTGATTAGTTTGTCTAAGGTTCTGCCTATAGCTTTATCTAGCATGCCTCAACTTGATTGATTCTATGTATGACAGCATGTTTGATTGTTTGCCTAATCTGTTTACTTAGGTTATGGTTTAATCTGCTTTGCTAAGTTATCTAATATCTCTAAGTAACTCTGGTTTTATGCTTAATTGGTCTAGTGTAAATATGTTTCCACTTAGTAGTTCTGTGATCCATGATCTATGTCTCTATTACCAGTTGTATGACTAACTCCTTAATATTATAAAAACTCTTGAAAAAGCTTTTGTGCTCCTATTGCTACATGCTTCACTATATGTGTTCTGTATTCCCACTACCCCTGTGTAAATTTTGTTTGTTAAGGATGCCGGACCTGTTTGTTCTGTAGCCAATCAGGCTGCTTGCTGATTTTTTTTAAAAATGTTTACATTGTTTTTCAAACTGTTTTACTACTGATCAATCCTTATTTTTAGAAGACTTCTTTACTTATTGAATCATTTCAGCACTGTTTTCTTGTCAAAACTTTTTCAAAACTATGCCAAGCACTCTCACTTTACTCCTAAGTCCCTAGGTTCTGCCCCTCCAGTGTGTGTACTGCCTTAGGATCCTTTTGAGATCCCTCTAAACTCTGGCACACTGGGGCGGGCCCTTCCACATTGCACTTACTCAATCCTTGTTATAAAAAGTCTAGGTGTGAGCATTGCCCGGGATCCTTGAGGTCCTTAGGGAACTTTGACACACCTGGACATGGAATTGGCTATGAAATCCTTGGCACTTTAGATCATTGAAGGCCTGGCCTTCCAGGTTTCAATTTGGGCCTACTTCAGGATCCCTATAGTTAATTTACTTTTCACTTACGTAATTCATTCAGCCATTGATCTGTAATAATTATTTGTAAACAGATATTGGGGTGGCTAGTGAAAATGGGAGGGTAGTTGTATGATATTGTTGATAACGCTGGGTAGAAAAGCATGCTATAGGTTTATATTCTTTGAATTTGCATTAGAATCCCTGTCTTAAGACTGATATGCTCATTTATTTGCGAATCATATCAAACCTGCATTAGATATCTTGTCTTTTGGGCTTCACGTTTATTATTTCAGCATATCACATATCATTAATCCATTCTTCAAATTTTGCACAAGTATTTTCACTTAGAAATCTTGCTATTAGGTTAATAATGACTTTAACAAAAAATATGTCACCCCTGTGTGCAGTTAGATACCATGTTCTATGAATTCTGTTTGCATTCATTCAAATACGCCCAGTTCAATTAAAATAAGTAATTGATCCTGAAAAGGCATAAAAACAGTCTCACATATAGGTGTATGTTTTGTGAGTATAACTGATCAATCACACTTTTTTAAAGGTATGTGTTGCCTAGAACAACATGTTGTAGGTTAACAACTTCTTAACTATTTAACAATTCTTGCAATTACGATTGTATACAGTCTCACGCCTAGGCAAGCCTTAGGTAATTAATCTTTATATAAACTGGAAACTACGTTTTGATTGTGTTAAGCTGCTTAAGTTTCATAGGGACTTAAAATTAGTAGGCAAACTGATTAGGATCCTGCCATTGAGTTTATGAAACAGTATTGCATATTCTGTGTATTAATGAACACCTAGACATCATGTCCTAAGATTTTTCTAAAAAACTGCTTGTATCTATATTTGAGACGTGATGTTTATTTGCTATATATGTGTGGAGGTAAACATGAGCCTTTGAATTGCTTCTTTCACTTATGTGCTGGTCCTATCTGTTATTTGCTTGTTGCCTAGATTTTTACCTTTTAAATACCTTAGGGGTTGTTTAGAACTGCCCAGATTTAGAGGTCCTAAACTCCTCCGGGACCACAAGGAAGGGACGGGTAACAACACGCTTAGAGTTCGTTAAATAAAACTCGATTAATAACCACTAAGGGGTGGGATAATGGGTAGAAAAGGATGATGACCTGTGCGCTAATGCAAAGTGTAGCCCCTCGTTGAGGAGTGATTACTGGGCATTGCATGGATATGATCCTATAGGATAAATAACTTAGGACCCCTTTCACCCATTTACATATGTGTGCTTAGACTTCTAATCTATTAAAACCTTTATTTGTTTACATATGTGTGCTTAGACTGCTTATTTGCTTTTGATTAATTCACAAAGTAAGTTTGGCCGGGACCCACATTTGTGGACTTCGAGGGGTGCCTAACACCTTCCCCTTGAAGTAACTTCAAGCCCTTACCCAATCTCTGATTGTACAATTAGTGTTATAAATTACCCGTAGTAGGTTCCCTAACGCACCTTAATTTTTTAGGTGGTGACTCTTTGAACTCCTTATATCCATTTTCCCAAAAGGAAACGAGTTGTCTCAATAATGTCAAAAACCCTGACTAATCCGAAAGGAGAGGGAAAAAGGGGTGCGACAGTAGTATTCCTGGGATGTGCGTTGTTCTCTGCGTATACTGAATATTCCATATGGAGTTGGGAATTTAATTACGTGGTATAAGTTGGAGGGGATGTATCTCATGGGATGTATTCATGGTCGACCCACTATAGCATTGTATGCGGTGGCCTGGTCCATGATGTGGAATGTTGTCTATATAATTACGTTGACGGCCAAGACGGGGATCGTAACTTCCTCGGATGTTCGCTCAACTACATTGTTAAAACTGGTTAGTGTGATGCAACATGACACTATTTTATCCTCGAGCCTCATTTGGACAAGGATTCGGGATGGATAATGCACGCACCGCTTCCAACGTCCACCATGATTCTTCATCAGTATAAAAAATGTGTGAAGTAATAACAAGGGCATCGTTATGAGGGAAATTCAAGCCATCGACGTCTACCTCGTCGAAGATGATACTCTCTTCGAGTCCGTCATATCGTTCGCAGTTGATCGATCGATTGAGTTTGTGAGTGGTGGTGAACTTCATGCCGTTGACAGAGGCATTGTCACCGCCGCCGATAATCATGTTGATGGTATGAGCTGGTGATGGCGGTTTTAGCGGGCCATGATGTTCACGGCCTCTAGCAAAGTTGGTCCTCCCCTTATCACTTAACAGTTCTTTGAGGTGCCCTTGAAGTAACATTTTTAAGACTTCCTGTATGAGGGTGATGCAATCTTTGATTTTGTGCCCGCGTTCCTGGAGGAACTCACAGAGGGCGTCCGACTTCCTGGTGTTCGGGTCTGATCTTATCTTTGGCAGCCACTTTACTTTCAGTCCGAGTTTTTCCATAGTGTAGACGATCTCTGTAGGTCACACACAAAATTGTGAGTAGATAATAAGGGAGGCATACCATTTTTGTTTCGATGAGTTCCCATCCTTGTCCTGGACGGGCCTTCTTTCTAGCAGAATAATGGTGCAGCGGCCGTCCTGATATATGGTTGATGTCGTTCATTAGGTCGCGGAATTGGATAATCTTTTCTGGAACTGTCTATTTTATCTTTTCTGGATTCAGTTTGTACCGAGGCTAGTCGGTGAGTCGGTCCTTTGAGGTCGTCCTCATCTATTCAGACCTCGGCACAATAAGCGTTGTGGATTTCGTCCTAAGTGGTTGGAGGATACTTCATCAATCGTCTCAACAATTTTCTAGTTTCTCTTGAACCATCTCTGCTCAGCCCGTCTTGAAAGCTGCGACTGCAATCCCTTCAGATATGTTGGGCAGAGCCATCCTTACTCGGTTGAATCGGGCGAGGAAATCCCTTAGTCGCTCACCCCAGGATTGCCTGATAGCAAATATGATGTTTACTCTTGACTTGGATTTCTTGGCTCCGACATGGGAAGTTACGAACTTATCAGACATTTCTTCGAAAGTTTCTATTGAGCGGGGCGGTAGCTGCGAATACCATGTGAATGCCCCTTCTGTGAGAGTTTCACCGAACTTCTTTAGCAGAATGTAGGACACTTGTTCCTTGGCGAGGTCGTTTCCTTTCACGGCGGTGACATAGTGAGTCACATGATCTTCATGATCGGTCGTTCCGTCATATATCCTAAGGTAGGGTGGCATTTTGAAGGTCTTTGGTACGGCATGTGAGGCTGCTCATCATTGTACGACTTTTTTATGACCTATCGACGTCCCTCTTTGGTAGCAGCTTAGGAGCACTAGGTATCTTATCAACTCGTCCTTGGTGTTCTTTCATCTGGTCTTGAAGTGCCTTATTTTCATTCTCCATTTTCTATTCTTTTTAGAATGGCAGCGTAGGCGTCATCACATGCACGATCAGTAACATTGTAAGTTATACCTGTCGTTGGAGGGAGGGGTTGGTTGCACTGCTCGTCTACTTGTTGTATCGCGCAAGTCCTCGCGACTTCTGCAGTCGGGCCTGGAGCGGATTTGTTGAGGACGCTTGTCAGCAAGTCGGTTAGCCATGCTTCGAGGAGTTTTCTCACAGCTGGGGGGTGTCCTTCTTTCGAGGTGTGGATGACCCTTCCTATTGGGTTTTGTTATGCTGTAGTGTGAGGGCGGTGACTGCTCTCACCTAGGGGATTGGGCGTCGTATCCTTACCTACCATTTCACAGCTTTCATTGGTGATGTTCAATAGGTTGGTTGGTAAGCCACCTGTTATCCTCGTCCTTTCCTCTCGGTTACCTTCTATGTAGGGTTTGCACACACAAAGAAGGGAGATCTCGGGAATTTTTGACGTTAGTGACTTGCGTCAATTGTAGATCTAGAGGAAACTGAAAATTTAACTAAGAAATCCCCACAGACGGTACCAAATTGTTTGACAAAAAAATATAGATCTTGGTTCAAATAATTAAATTTATGTGAACAAGGGTTAATCTTAGCTAAAAATAATATCTTTAGATGAGATTTTTTTAAAGAAGCAATAAATATCGTGTGGATCTGGCCGGACAGTGATAATATCATATAGTAAATGTTCTGGGAATCAGGACCAATAATATAACATTCAATAATAATGAACAATAATAACTGTCATTTAAGTAAATAGAAGAAATGATTCACCCAATAAAGAATGGAATAAGTGGGTCTTCCTCCTGAAAATGAGTGAGAGACAAATTTTTGAATATTCGAGTTATTCTCGGATATGATGGAAAAGCATGAGCAAGAATCTCAGTGAAAATGTGATGTTTATTTCTTAGCAAGTGAGAGCCGAATCTTTAAGTCAAATGTGTTCTTTACAAATGAACATCACATGCCCATATCATTGTCCTTTTTTCTATTTATATGGGACATATTCCTAAGAAACCTCAATAGTACAAGTGCATATTCTTTTTAATGCCCTATCTTGAAAACTAGTCGTTACAACTCTGTCAACGTTGCTCAACCTCGATCTCGACCCATGGTGACGCCTCGACTACGACTCTTGACTCTTCGACCACAGACTTTGCTGCTTCTTGGGCCATCTCGACAAACGACGACTTGAGAACTCCTCCCTTAATATGATCTTAGCTTAAATATTATAAAGACAGATTTTAACTCATACGATGATCATTTTAGTTTGTTACATGCAAACCAATATTGTCGCTACCACGACAGGAAGCAGCGGGAAAAAAATGGAAAGCCCTTGAGTGAAAAAAGGAAAAAATTAAAAATATGATTAAATAAATAAAAAGTATAAAATATAATAAAATCAACCATATTATATCATAGCAAGGACACAAGAGGTCTTTTATAGATGAATGCCAATAATACATCGCAGCAAACAGGTGTGATAAGAGGCCTTGAGTTCATGTGTTGTGATGAGTTCAAATCTCGGCACGCGACTTATTACTTTGAGGAGGAAAAGATACATTACATACCTTCTTTGCAGCGAAGAGACCGGATAGGACATGTGGCCTTTTCTGGTTTTAATCGTTCTAAAAAATATGACCTTTCCAAATTTTAAAATAATTCAATTTAATTTTTTATTTTACTCCTAATTTATATGACCTTATTTCAGTTTATCTGTTCTTATTCTCATTTTAATCTGATTTATAATGGTTTATTTTAGTTAAACATAATTTTAACTTAAAATTTTCGTTTTAGCCTTAATAACTTGCTTTTATAGACAATACTAGTGAGGGATAGTCCGTGTTGTGCACGGTCCAAACTCAAAGGAAAAAACTAATACTACAATTCCAGTTACTTAATAATTTTATAACGAAATAAATATTATTTTCAGTCACAAATTTTCAGTATTAAAGTCAAGTTCATGTCCAAACATAATGCACAATCTTTTTTTAATTTCAATTTCAAATACTTTTTTTAAACCTTAATCGAATATTATTGAACACTTACAAAAAATTGAATTCAAAGCTGACAGATTATACATAAACTAACTTGTGCTAGACATTTATTTCAAGGGAAAAAATTATGTATAATAAAATGTGACTAAAACCTATATTAAAGCTTTATAAGAACAACAATGGCATGGTATATTGACTAAAATATTTAATTTATATTTTATATTCTCAATATGGTAATAATTGCCTTTCATTAACATCATAATTCAATTTTATTCCTATAATTATGGATAGTTACCAAAGTAGTACTTCGTCATTTTATCTTTTTACCCTCTGAATTTCAATTAAATCCTTCTTTATCTATTTTATTCTTCTGTAAGAAAGTCAATAAGTCCTTGCTCCTTTTCCGTAATATTAGCATAATATATATGATCTTCTTCTACTTTATTAGAGAATCTATCTTTAATATTATTGTAAAATAGCTAATACCTCCAATAATATTACAGCAAATTGCGTAAGGTATAATTGTGTAGCTGATAATACTTGAACTTCAACTGTCAAACTTTGCTTGCTTATTGTTCATTTCAGAATTTAGTCTTCATATCACTATGTGTGCCTAATTCATTTTACTTTTGTTAAAGATTGTTGAATAAAAAATATTTGCTTCTTTGAAAATAAATATCTTGTATTACTTCTACAATATTAGGTTTGTATGGTGTTGTATTTTTTTATTGTAATCTATTATTAAGAAAAAATAATTTTCTTTACTACAGTAAATATTTTATAATATCTCTATTGTATTAGGTTCATATACGGTTAATTTTTTTACTGCAACAAAAATTGACCTTAAATTGGAACGAATAGTAACTTTTGAAATTGAAAAAGTTAACAAAGTGATCTTTTTTACGCGAGAAATAGATTTGGATAGTAAAAAAATTAAAAGTTTTAATTCAAAACGAACAAAAACACAAAGGCATTATGAAATGTTTTTCAAGGAACATAGAAATGAACTTGGATTCTGGGACTTGACCGTACATTATTTATAACTACAAATAATATAAAAATTTGCACAAAAAATTATACGGAAATTATTTTGATAGATGGGAGAATACAAGGAAAAAGAGGGATTAAAAAACTGCTATGTACAGTTGAGGGACCCACGTGATTAGGAAATGGTCATTTCAAAAAAGCTAAGAAATTCATGTGGGCCCGAAAAACTTATCAGCGTGTACATCTGGATCTGATAAAACTAACATGTACAATTCTATAAAGTATAAAATTTTGAAAATACCCTTATAGTGAAACAGACATGTTGATGGAGAGATGCTAAACTCTCCCTTATAGAGAATAAGAGAATATGACTTGTTTAAACCGTAGGTTCTAAACAAATAATTTTCATGCCCAATCGGATAAATTCGTATAAATTAAAACTATTAATAATAGCGGTGTACAAATGAAATCGATAAATCGTACCAATTCGATAATCCGAATCAAACCGGAAAAAAAATCCGATTATGGTTTGATTTAATTTGATTTGGTGTTGAGAAAAAAAATCCGACCATATTTGGTTTGATTTGGTTTTAACTAAAAAAAGTCAAACCGAACCAAACCAACCCGACATTATATGTATAGAAATTTTAAATATATTTAATATATAAAAATATTTATGATAGTGTGTAGTTTATAAATATTTCTTAAGCTTTTTCATAATTTTATCTTTTAACATATTATTTCAAGCTTGAGCTTATAATTTTTGGATGCTCCAATAAATTTTATAGTATATAAATGTTAGTAACTCAAATAGATCTTAAACCAAAATCAAATCAATACTAATGCTACTTAAAAATATTCAATTCGATTGTACTATGAATGAAAATAATGTTGGATATCTATTTTTTAGTTTTCCTATCGTTTAGATAAAATATATAACTTATCTTTTTTGTGGTTAATCATATAAATATAATACTTATTAGTCATAATTTTAAATTATGTTTGATTACATTATGACTTATTAATATATTTATTTTATGCGATTTTATTATCCTTATTGTTGAATATTTTAGTACAATGTCATAACTCATCTCATATTTATGTTATTTTATTGAAAACACCTTATGTAGTTCTGTCTTACTGGGATTAGAAAAATATGCAAAGCACAAATTTTACATTTTGTGCTATGAAAATTTTATGGAGGAAAAATCCGAAAAACCCGAGAAAATCCGAGGTTAAAAAACCCGATATAATATTTAATTTTAATAACCCAATACAATTAATTTAATTTGATAATTAAAAAATCCAAATCAACCCTACCTATGTAAACCCTGTCAACTAGTATGGAGTTGATGAATGATTTCAAGGTCAGTACTAAGAAAATCTTAGAGCGAAGCGCTTACTCGAAAACCAATTTTTTTGAAAAATAACACATCCAACGCTAGCTAACACAAGTAAATAAACAGCTGATAAGAAAATAATCCCTAAATCCTAATAAAACCTTATTGCGACATCGGTATAAATTAAAGGTGACATATAACTTACATGGGTATCGTACTAAATCAACTTAGTGATTCGTCGCTTCGATTCAATTCAATGAAGATTGTATTAGTAGGGGAAGTCCAAATCTAAAAGCTACTAACGGACAACACTCCTGTTAATTGATAGGAGCGTCAGATTATCCAAATAGCTACAAACAAACTACATCAACTTATGCATTACCTGGATAAAATGAAAATGATACAACACCCTGGTTGCTGCCACACAAAAAGAAATTAAAACAAGATATATAGGTTCGAAGTCGAAATCTAAGTTCTCAAAAGGAAACATTTGTTGGATCACTTGTTACACCTAAAATGATCAGCTTGCTGGCATAGACTTTGACATTTCTCAGCCAATTGACCCGAACCATCCTCAAAATCGCAAGCCTCTTCCGTCGCTTTCCTCTCCTTCATCCCTTGTGTTGCCGCAATACCTTGGCAGTGCGCTTCACATAACCGCGACATTTCTTTCGCGTCTACTTCTCTCTCTACTTTCTCTTCTTCTTTCGTAGCCCTTTCCAGGTTAGCCAATATCTGCTGATGTTGATGATCGCCGCCGCGCTCCGCCGCCATGATGACAACGTTTGCTGTTTTGCCAATTTAATTTCTTGGGAAAATTTGGAATTAGGGAGTGTAACGTATATATGAACTTTCATATTCAAGGCGGTTTGAAGATGACACGTGTGACACACCCCGTTGAGCTGTCAATTTGGCAAACTGAGGTGGCACATTTCTGGTGTGCTGCATATGAATCTGTTGTTTTGGATCCGATCCGGATAGAGTATGCTTACTTGAATAGTAGCTAGCATATAATGGTTCGAGTCCACGGGCCTAATTGAAGATGTAATCTACTGTTAAGCTCGTTTATCTTAAAGAAAGAGTTCAATAGTTTTATTCAATGACCATATCAAAGCATTAATTGTCTCTCTGCACTCACGCAATAGTGCAAACAGTGCAACAGTCACTTTGTTGAGAATAATCTTATACCAAACATGCTTGCATCATTCAAGTGATGTCACTTATGTAATATTCACATGAAGCAAAGGAAAAACACAACACTTGCACATTCAAGAATTCATCGAGCTATTCTCCCAAGTGTGTGTTCATCTGGCAAGTGACTTTCCAAGGACAAAGAACAACATAACGAAGAACCAGTTTCCTGCATCGAGTCATTATATGTCCTTAGTTGTGTTGTACTTTTGTCAAATTGTTTTAATAATAATTCCTACTTGGCTTAGTTAGAAGCATTGCGTAGGAAATCTATTGTAAAATCTTTTGTGTTTGTGTCTAGGTTAGAGTTAGTCGAGTTGTAAGCTTGGTAATAGAATATTACAAAGGGGCTTGTAATAGATTTATTATAAGTTAGTGAGAGATTAAGAGGTTAATTCTTAAGGTTACAATAGTTTTTAATCTGAAAGTTTTCTTAGTAGTGAAGTTAAAATCCTACAAGAGTAAGTCGTGATTTTTAATCCCGTGAGTTGGGAGTTTTTCACGTAAAACTCCATTGTGTCATTTACTTACTATTGTGTGTGTGCGTTGTATGAAAACAAATAAAGAACCTGATTCTCTATATAGTTTGATGGACCCTAAGTTTCTATCAATTGGTATCAGAGCAGATTTTTTCTATCAGGCTAACACCTAGAAAAGATCTTCATAGCTGCTCCACCAAACTTTGAAGAAGGTCAATCTACCTACAGACCACCAAGATTCAACGACCAATACTATGGTGGTGGAAGACAAGGTTGCATGACTTTATCATGGCGGAAGATTCAGAGCTCTTGGATATTATCTGCGATGGACCCTTCGTTCCTACGAAGACCACTGGTGAACCAGCAGTGACAGTTCCCAAAACAAGTAAGGAATGCAACGATGCTGACCGCAAGGCTATAGAGAAGAACTTTCGAGCAAAAAAAATCCTCGTCTATGGTAATGGACCAGACGAATACAATAGGATTTCACCATGTCAGTCTGCTAAGGAGATATGGGAAGCCCTCCAAACAGCTTATGAAGGGATAACTTAAGTTAAGCAGTCCAAGATTGACTTGCTTACCATAGAGTACGAACTCTTCAAGATAAAGGATTATGAGTCCATTCAGGACATGCACACTCACTTCACCTATATCATCAATGAGCTTCACTCTCTGAGAGAAATCATTCCCAGGAATAAACTTGTTACGAAAATACTTAATGTATTACATGGTTATTGGGAAAGCAAAGTAAATGTTATCATAGAGGCAAAGGATCTACAGAAGTTGACCATTGATGAACTCATTGGTAATCTAAAAACCTATGAAATGAAGAAGTAGAAGGATAATGAGAGAAGAGAGCCCAAAAGGGAGAAGAACCTGGTCCTCAAGACAGACAACAATGACTCAAGTGGTGAGGATGCTGATATGGCTTACCTGACAAAGAGATTTCAGAAAATGGTTCGCAGAAATGGAGGTATTCAAAAAAGGGGCAGCTCCAGCAAGTCAAGAGGCTATGACCTATGTCATAAGTGCGGGAAGCCAAAAAACTTTATCAAGGACTGCCCTCTCTTCAAGAAAGATCAGTACAAACACAATATAGACAAATCAGCCAAGAGGAACCTGGTTCCTAACAAACGATTCAAGAGAAAAGATACCACTGACAATGTTATGAAACAACCTCTTGCTGCATGGGGAGACTCTTCCAGCGAATCTAGAGAGGATGATGACCAAGGTGACAGCTCCATGATGGCAGTAGAAAGTGAAGCGGTTGAATATGACTCCATCTTTTCCCTGATGGAAAAATCTGACGATGATGAAGATGAGGTAAACTTTATAGATGTTCAAATAAATCTGAAGTCTTACTCTCATAAAAAACATATATCTTTGGAAAATGTTTCAGTTGATTCTTATCATAGTCTTATAAATGATAAAAATCTTTTAACTGTGGAATTGAGAGAAGTAGAACATGAGAGAGATGATCTAGTAGTTGTGGTGGTAGATCTGAAGAAACCATTGAGAGTATGAAGAAATAAAAAGAGGCTCTAACTGAAAAAATTACAAACATAGAACATGAGAGAGATGATCTAATGGTTGTTGTGGTCGATCTAAAAGAGACCATTGAGTGTTTAAAAAGGAAAAAAGAAGTTTTAACTGAAAAGATTGCTAACATAGAGCATGAGAGAGATGACTTATGGGTAGTAGTTGTGGACCTAAAGGAAACAATTGAGGAACTAGAAAGGGAAGGTAAGCATCATATCACTCAAAAGGGAAAGGAAGTTGCAAATGAGGCACACCTTAGGTTTGAAGATGAGCTAAAATCAGTGAAATCTTGTTTGTGTGTTGAACTTGAGAGAAACAAACAACTTCAGGAAGATCTAGGAAGAGTTAAAAATGATCTAGAAAAATCTCTTAAGTGGACCTGGTCCCTTGATACTATCACCGCCACGTATACAAATAATGGGGGAAGCAGGCAGGGGATCGGGTTCCAAAAGAAAAAGACTCCCTACAATCCTTAGAGAAAGTATGTTAATGTCCCTGATAACTGGATTTGCACTCACTATGGTAACACTTGGAATTTTAAAAAAAACTTGTAAGGACAGATTTCAGTCTCAACAGAAAAATCAAGTTTTTGCTAAAAAGGTAACTATTGCTAAAAAACATGGTCCCTCATATAAAAAACATGTGATGCCTTCGTGGAGCAAAATAACCTTGATTCACCCCTTTCCTCACTACAAGGGACCCAAACTTGCTTGGGTTCCTAAGTCTAACCCTTGAATTCCTTGTGCAGGGAGCAGTGAAAGGAAGCAGCCAAAAATGGTACATGGATAGTGGCTGCTCTAAACACATGACTGGAATCACAAATGATTTCCTTTCACTCAAAGCCCTTAAAGGAGGGAGTGTGTCCTTTGGAAATGGAAAAAAGGGATACATTCTGGGAGTTGGAAGATTGGGACGTCTCTTGCTCACTCAATTGAAATTTTTTACTATGTGAACGGCTTGAAATACAGCCTGCCGAGTGTTCCCAAATCTGTGACAAGGGAAACAAAGTGGAGTTTGTGTCAAAATATGCACGTTGTGAGTGGTGAAGTGGTTCTGGTGGCTAAAAGAACAAAAATATTTATGTTGCTGATTTTGAGTCGCTGCAAAATAGGGATCTCGGTTGTCTAAGTGTTGTTGATGATGATGTTGAACTGTGGCACAAAAGATTGAGTCATGAAATTTTTACGTTGCTGAACAAATTGGTCAAGAAGGACCTTGTTCGTGGGCTGCCCAAGTCAAGCTTCAAGGATCATAAGGTGTGTGATGCATGTGAAGTCGGATTCTCCTTCAAACCCAAAAAGGAAGTTAGTACCTCAAGGCTGCTTGATCTTCTTCATATGGATCTATGTGGATCTATGAGGGTGCCAAGTAGAGGAGGAAAGAAGCACATTTTTGTTATAATGGATAATTATTCCAGATTCACCTGGACCCTGTTTCATATAACAAAGGATGAAACTTTTCAAGTATTTGCTGCATTAGTGAAAAAGATGCGGGTAAAGATGATCCATAATGTAGTATGTATAAGGTCTAATCACGACACAGAATTTTCCAAAGCCAAATTCGACGAATTTTGTGCTGAAAATGGCATTACTCATAATTTTTCAACTTCAAGAACACCTCAACAAAATGGTGATGTGGAGAGGAAAAATAGGACTCTTGAAGACATGACAAGAACAATGTTGATTGATAGTGCCATTGCAAAAAAATTCTGGGCAGAAGCAGTCAACACTGCATGCTACTTGGTGAACAGGTGCATGATCATGTCCTTCCTAAACAAAACCCCATATGAACTGTTGAAAGGGAGGAAAACCAAGCTGACACATTTGAGAACATTCGACTGTAAATGTTTTGTTCTCAACAATGGTAAGGAAGCACTTGGAAAATTCCATGCCAAAAGTGATGAAGGAATCTTTCTGGCTATTTAACACAAAGCAAAGACTACCAAGTATACAACAAAAGAATTCAATGTGTCGAGGAAAGCATACATGTGATCTTTGATGAATCTCACCACCCTTGTGGGAAATATCCACATGATAAGATTGATCAATACGGAGAACAGTCATTTGTTCCTGGTGAAGTCATAGACATGAAAAATGGTAAGGCTGACATGATGAGTCATGTCATGGAATCAAATGATGATGGTTCAGTTGTATCTCCAACTGATGTGGAGAACCTGGTCCCTCAATCACGACAAGTGAAGATGAGAACAAAGTTGTTGATGTTGTATAAGGAACACCACTTGTTGAGCTGAGAAGCGGAACTCACGACAACCAAGGATCACATTCAGAAATACCTGGACACTCTCACAATGATATTCGGGTGTCTAACTGGAAGCACAAAATTTCACACCGTCTTGAAGATATGATCGCTCATCTTGACTCAGGGATCATACGGGATCAAAGTTAATAAACTCGCTTGCCTTTTCAGTCTTCTCTCTCAAATTGAGCCCAAAAATACCAAGGAAGCATTGAACGATGCTGACTGGATTACGGCTATGCAAGAAGAACTCCATCAATTTGAGAGGAACACTGTATGGCACCTAGTTCCACGACCTGCTGACAAAATTGTTATAGGAACCAGGTTGGTATTCAGAAACAAACTTGATGAGTTTGAAAACACAACAAGGAACAAGGCAAGGCTAGTAGTTCAAGGCTACAATCAGGAAGAAGGGATTGACTATGATGAAACCTTTGCTCCAGTTTCTCGAATGGAGGCCATCAGAATTTTCATTGCCTTTGCATCTCATATAGAATTCAAGTTGTTTCAAATGGATATCAAAAGTGCATTTCTGAATGGTTTTCCAAAAGAAGAAGTCTTCGTCGAGCAACCACCAGACTTTGAGTGTCACGAGCATCCTGAGCATATTTTTAAACATGACAAGGCATTATATGGGTTAAAATAGGCTCCTCGCGCTTGGTATGAAAAGTTGTCCAAATTTCTCCTAGAAAATAGCTTTACAGGAGGAAAAATTGACAATACCTTATTTCTGAAGAAACGAGGGAGGAACCTGCTCATTGTGCAAGTCTGTTGATGACATCATCTTCGGAGCAACAAATGACTCTCTGTGCGAGGAATTCACAAAGCTTATGGGAAGTGAGTTTGAAATGAGCATGATGGGGGAATTGAATTTCTTCTTGGGTCTACAAGTCAAGCACTCCTAAGGGTACAATGATAAGTCAGCACAAGTACATCAATGAACTTCTGAAGAGATTTGAAATGGAAGGCTCAAAAATCATTGATACTCCCATTGCCGCTACCACTCGTCTCGACTTGGATGAACCTAGTTCCTACGTGAATGAGACCATGTATAGAGGTATCATCGAGTCGCTCATGTATCTCACAGCAAGCAGACAAGATATTGCTTTCAGTGTGGGACTCTATGCCAGGTTTCAATCTAATCCAAAGGAATCTCATTTGAAGGTTGTCAAGAGAATCTTGAGGTATCGTAAAGGAACGCAGGACCTGGTTCTCTACTATCCGTCAGGTGACAATTTTGATTTAATCGGGTATGTTGATGCTGATTGTGCTGGTTATTTGGTGGGTAGGAAAAGCACTTCTTGCATGACACATTTTTTGGGTTCCTGTCTGATCTCATGGGGTAAAAAAAAATGAAACTCAGTGGCTCTTTCGACTATAGAAGATGAATATATGGTTGCTGCCTTTTGATGCACTCATTTGTTGTGGATCAAGCAGCAGTTGGAAGATTTTGGTCTGTTTTTTGATTGTGTGCCATTACTGTGTGACAACACCAGTGCTCTCAACATGGAAAAGAATCAATTCAACATAAGAGACAAAGCATATTGATGTGCGACATCACTTCCTCGGAGACAATGTTGAAAAAGGGCTCATCTACATGAAGTTCTGCAGCACAGAAGATCAAATTGCAGATATCTTCACAAAAGCACTAAGTAGAAAGCACTTTGAAAAGAATCGCCTGGCACTCGGATTGATAAAATCAAGCTAAGGACCTGGTCTCTCGATGATTGTCTATGAAACAAATAAACAGGTAAATAGCTAAAAAGTGTTTTCTAGGAAGGTCTAACTCATCTCTATACAGTTGCAGGTAGACACACACGACGATTGTAGAGCACACAAGTAGCTAATGGTATCGCACTTTCGTCAAAGGATGAAGTTCACATTTACAAACTCTGTCAGGGAACCTGGTTCCCTTGACACAAGTCTGTAGTTCCTTTATACTCTCATTCCAAGTTTTTTAACAGCTAAAATGGTGCCACGTCATTAAAGTGTTCATTTCTTTTTCTTTATTTTTTGTTTGAACCCAAACGTCTTACCCTTTATGAAACGACCCGTCTACCCAAAAATTGGTACTCGTTCCTAACCGGTCCCTCATCTCTTTTAAATAAATTCACACACGGTCACTTTCATAATTGTTCACATCATAAGCCAAAATTTTCCCTTTTCTTCAACAACCAAACACTCTCTTCTTCCATCAACTCTTATTACACCCCACCATGTCTGAAAATTTCGAAGCCAAAAATGTCCCAAGCATCGTCCCCATCGCATCTTCATCTATTGAAGCACCAATGATAGAGCTTGTGACCCTTACTGTGATGACCCGAAAGGTCATCTTTTGTAAAGATAACTATGATGGTGTTCCGAGGCTCCTAAAGCCTCCGTTAATATCACCTCGATGTGCGTGCGCAGTCCAAACGCGTAGCCGGGAAGCCTTTATGTGACAACTGGTTAAAGAGTTGAATTTATGATAATTAATTGAATAAAGTTGACTTTGGTCAACATTTTTGGTAAACGGACCCGGATCCGTGATCTGACGGTCCCGGAAGGGCTGTAGAAAAATATGGGACTTGGGCGTATGCCCGGAATCGAATTCCGAGGACCCAAGTCCGAGAAATGAATTTTTAAAGAAAATTATTTTCTGAAAATAATAAAGGCTTATGAAAATGAACCTTGATGTGAAACCTGTACTGCCGGCCCCGTATTATGGTTCCGGAGCCCGGAACATGTTCAATATGTGTTAATTAAGTTATCTGTGAAATTTAGTAAGAAACGGACTTGATTTGACGGGTTTCGTATCAAAATGGGAAATTTAGAGTTAATGAAGTTTTGAGAAATTTCATAGAATTTGAAATTTGGTTTGGAATGTGATTTTTATGTTACCGAGGTCCGAATGAAATTTCAATACCGGGAATAGTTCCGTTATGTCGTTCATGACTTGTCTGCAAAATTTGGGGTCGTTCCGAGTAGTATAGGTCGGTCCGGCGCGTTGTTATAGAAATCAAGAACTTAGGAATCCTTAAGTTTGATCCTAGGGGTTTTGAGGGGTGATTATTAGATTTAGCGTTGTTTTGGGTGTTCTGAAGGCTCGAGCGAGTCCGTATTATTAGTTAGGACTTGTTGGTATATTTGGACAGGGGCTCGGGTGGGCCCAGGTGCCTCCCAGACACCACACGAGGCCAAAAACCAGCTGAAGATGCAGCTGGTGCACCTGATCTGATGTGACCGTAGGTGCGGGACCGCTCCTGCGGTCCCAGCCTCGCAGGTGCGGTTCCTCTTCCGCAGGAGCGAAATCGCAGGTGCGACCCCATCCCCTCTTGCCCAATTCCGCAGGTGCGAGACTGCAGGTGCGGTCCTCGAGCCGCAGGTGCGGAATACCTGTAGGCCAGGCAACGATATTTCACTTAAACACGGGGTTGAGTCATTTCTTCCATTTTTTCATATTCTTCCTTGTGTTATTTGGGATCTTCCAAGAGGGCCTTCAACCTAGTACTTGAGGTAAGTAAATTCCTTATCTAACACTAGTTTCAAACATTAATTCCTAGTTAAATTCCCTACTAAATTATCTAAAATCATAGAATTAGGTAGTAATTTTTAGGGCTCTTGAGGATTTAGTGATTTTCCATTTTAGGCCATGAATTCAAGTAGAAATCACACATTAATGATCCTTAGGCTTTGGGTGAGTGATCCCTTCGAGAATTTTGGAATTTGATCATGCGGGACCGAGGTTGGAATTTGGGAATTCTTCAAGAATAGCAATTGTTTTGTGAATAACTAGGATAACTTCCCGCTTTGTGCATGCATTGATATTATTGTATACCTTTTGGCTAGTTGCGAGTTCTTGGGTGTAGAGTTCGGAGTTTCGGGCGCAATTGTGGTCCGAGGGGTAGATTCGACACGAAGTGAGTCTCCTTTCTAACCTTGTAAGAGGGAATTGTACCCATAGGTGATGTATATGCTATGTGTAAATTGTTTGGGGGCTACGTACGCGCCAAGTGATGATAGTCCGTACGTAGCGGCTATTATTGTCATGTCTGGGTAGTTAGGCCCACATCATGCCTTATATGCTCCCTCGTAATGCCTTATATGCTTCTTCGTAATGCCTTATAGGCTTCCTTGAAATGCTTTATATTATTCATTGTGACGCTATATGTACTATGGGATTATGTTTTGCATAGTATTGTTCCTCTAAGGCTTTATGGAAAAATTGTTGAATGGAAAGGAATTTGTTATGGAAAGTAAGTACTTGAAATGAATATGGGATCGGGTCGTACGCCACGGCAGTGTTGAAAGGTAATTAAAATGAATATGGGATCGGTCCGTACGCCACGACAGTGTTGAAAAGTAATTGAATATATATGGGATCGGGTCGTACGCCACGACATTGTTGAGAAGTATTTGTGATATACATGGGATCGGGTCGTACGCCACGGCAGAGTTGAAAAGAAATTGTGAAATATATGGGATCGTGCCGTACGCCACAACAGTGTTGAGAAATTGTGAAATATATGGGATCGGGTCGTACGCCATGTCAGTGTTGAGGAATAATTGTGATATACACATGGGATCGCGCCGTACGCCACAGCGAGTTTAGAAGGTACCTAATGGGAGCGAGCCGTACGCCAGGGCGGATCTAAAAAATTTTGATTATTGTTTCGTTCGGTGGTCTTACCCTTGAAAGTGATTTATTAATTAGTTCAGTAGTTGTTTGGATTTCTGCTCCTGATATGTACTTGTTACTTATTTCCTGACATGCCTACTATATTTCATTATATTCTATCATATGTTATTACTGTTGGACCTTAGTGAGTATCGAGTCGACCTCTCGTCACTACTTCTTCGAGTTTAGGCGGGATACTCACTGGGTACATATTTATTTAAAATTTGTAAATGTTGGCTTGTTTAATTAGATGGGAAGGGCAACACTTAGTGTAATTTGTATTGGCTTGCCTAACCCCGTCGTTGGGCGCCATCACGACCCGGATTAGGATTCTAGGTCGTGACAACGTGGTATCAAAGCCCTAGGTTCACATAAGTCTCACGAGTCACGGGCAGGACCAGTAGAGTCTTGCGGATCGGTACGGTGACGTTTGTACTTATCTTCAGGATGTTATGGGGTGGTAGAAAACTTCCCTTTATTCATATCCTGTCGTGCAATCTATGATATACTCAAACTTATTCTTCTATTCTCTCACAGATGGTGAGGACGCGTGCTTCCAATGTTCCTGGTCCGGGAGAGACCGTTGCCCCGGCTGCCCAAGGTCGGGGTAGAGGCAGGGGTAGAGCACCTGCTCGAGGCAGGGGACGAGGGCGTCCCAGAGCTACACCAGTGGCACCACCAGAAGACCCTATTATGGAGGAGCAGGATGAGGTGCCTCCAGTAGCACCTGCTCCAGTGGATTTCATGACGGGGCCAGGCTTCCAGGAGGTCATGGGCCGTATGCTGAGATTCATGGACACTATGTCTCAGGCTGGTTTATTTCCAGCCGACCCTGCTACTTCTCAGGCGGGAGGGGGAGACCAGACTCCTACCGCTCAGGCCACAGGTCAGGCAGCGGCAGCACGTCATACCCCGGGCACACCGCCCGTGGGAGGGGTTCAGCCCGTAGTAGCAGTCCTAGAGCCCAAGCCAGTTGCAGAGGGTGACCAGTAGAAGATGTTGGATAGATGGACTCGACTTCGCCCTCCAGTCTTCGGGGGTGAGCGGGGAGAGGATGCTCAAGATTTTATTGATAGGTGCAGGGATAGACTGCACAACATGAGGATTTTGGAGTCCCATGGAGTGGATTTCACAACATTTCAGTTAGAGGGGCAGGTTCACAGGTGACTTCAGGGGTGCTCCAGCTAGGGGCAGAGGTCAGTTCGGAGGCGGCCAGTTCAGTAGGCCTTCATATTCAGCACCTCCACTACCTCCCAGGGGTATTTCAGCGAGGCCTCAATTTAGTGCCATGTTAGAGCGCTCTTACCATCCACCAGCCATCTAGGGTGAACCCAGCAGTTATTCCAGTCATCAGAGATCCCCTAGTTCCTATTTCAGTGCCTTACCAGAGGGTTCACATCGCCCTCCGTCTATTCAAGGTTCCTACTCTTTCGGGCAGCGGGTTGTAGCACCAGGAGGTTGTTTCGAGTGTGGGGAGCCAGGTCATACGTGGAGGTATTGTCCCAGGTATCGGGGCAAGGCAGTGCAGTAGAGTTATCAGCCTAGGAGTTCGGCACCAGCAGTCCAGCCACCTCGAGGTGGAGGACAGATCGGCAGGGATCGTCCTAGAGGGGGAGGCCAGTCAGGAGGAGGTCAGTTAGTTCATGTTCACTTCGGGGGAGTTCAGTCTTCAGGAGCCTCAGCCAGATTTTATGCCGTTCTGTCCAGATAGATGTAGTGGCCTCAGACGCCGTAATCACATGTATTATCTCAGTATGTGGTAGAGAGGCATCGGTACTATTTGATCCAGGATCCACGTATTCATATGTTTCCGTACTATTTGCTCATTTTCTGGATATCCCTCGTGAATCCTTGGGTTCTTCTATATATGTGTCCACTCCTGTGGGCGATTCTGTGGTGGTAGACCGAGTCTACCGGTCTTGTGTGGTCACATTTTGCGGTTTCGATAGCAGAGCAGATCTTTTATTGCTGGATATGATTGATTTTGAGGTTATCCTAGGCATGGATTGGCTATCTCCTTATCATGATGTGTTAGATTTCCATGCCAAGATAGTCACTTTAGCCATGCTTGAGTCTCCTAGACTAGAGTGGAAAGGTTCTTCAGTTAGTGCCTCCAGCCGGGTCATTCCTTCATGAAGGCTCGACATATGGTCGAGAAGGGTTCTTTGGCTTACCTTGCTTATGTGAGGGACACCACCGCCGAGTCTCCTACCATTGATTCAGTGCCTGTTGTTCGAGAGTTTCCGGATGTGTTTCCTTCAGATCTTCAAGGCATGCCTCCAGATCGAGATATTGACTTCTGTATTGATTTGGCTCCAGATACTCAGCCTATTTCTATTCCCCCTTATCGTATGGCTCCTAAGGATCTAAAGGAGTTGAAGGAGCAACTTGAGGAGTTGTTGGCCAAGGGGTTCATCAGGCCGAGTGTGTCGTCGTGGGTTGCTCCAGTCTTATTCGTGAAGAAGAAGGATGAGTCTATGCGAATGTGCATTGACTATCGCCAGCTAAATAAAGTGATCATCAAGAATAAGTATCCTCTTCCGCGCATCGATGATTTGTTTGATCAGTTGCAGGGTGCTCGTGTGTTTTCTAAGATTGACCTGAGATTGGGTTATCACCAGTTGAAGATTCGGGCTTCTGATGTTCCGAAGACTGCATTTCGTACCAGTTATGGCCATTATGAGTTCTTGGTGATGTCCTTTGGCTTGACCAATGCCCCAGCAGCATTTATGGACTTGATGAATAGGGTATTCAAGACGTATATTGACTCATTTGTCATCGTCTTCATTGATGACATCTTGATTTATTCGCGGAGCCTGGGTGAGCATGAGCAGCACTTGAGAGTGGTGCTCCAGACCTTGCGGGAACAGAAGTTTTATGCTAAGTTCTCCAAGTGCGAGTTCTGTTTAGATTCCGTGGCATTTTTGGGGCATGTGGTAAAGAGGGTATCAAGGTTGATCCACAGAAGATTGAGGCAGTTCAGAGTTGGCCGCGTCCTACTTCAGCTTCAGAGATCAGGAGTTTTCTGGGTATAGCAGGCTATTATCGTCGATTTGTGGAGGGATTCTCCTCTATTGCAGCCCCACTGACCAGATTGACTCAGAAGAATGCCCCGTTTTGGTGGTCCGACGAGTGTGAGGCGAGCTTTCAGAAGCTCAAGTCAGCTTTGACCTCAGCACCAATTCTGTCATTGACATCCGGTTCTGGGATGTATACTGTGTATTGTGACGCTTCACGCGTGGGGTTGGGATGTGTGCTGATGTAGGATGGAAGGGTTATTGCTTATGCTTCGCGACAGCTGAAGGTTCATGAAAAGAATTATCCTGTACACGACTTAGAGTTGGCGGCAATTGTTCATGCCTTGAAGATTTGGCGGCACTATTTGTATGGTGTGTCATGTGAGGTCTACACTGATCACCGCAGTTTGTAGCACTTGCTTAAGCAGAGGGACCTAATTTGAGGCTGCGGAGATGGCTTGAGTTGTTAAAAGATTATGATCTCACTATTTTGTATCACCCGGGCAAGGAGAATGTAGTAGAAGATGCTTTGAGCAGGAGGGCAGCGAGTATGGGTATCTTGGCCTACATTGCAGTTGAGGAGAGACCTTTGGCCTTGGACATTCAGTCCTTGGCCAATCGCCTTGTAAGATTGGACCTTTCGGAGCCTCGTCGAGTTTTG
>MDKH01101010.1:0-54212 GCA_005239495.1 Nicotiana undulata
GCGCAGCCCGGGCGCGTAGCCGGGAAGCCTTTATGTGAAAACTTGATTAAGAGTTGCATTTATTATAATTAATTGAATAAAGTTGAATTTGGTCAACATTTTTGGTAAAACAGACCCAGATCCGTGATCCGACGGTCCCGGAAGGTCCGTAGGAAAATATGGGATTTGGGCGTATGCCCGGAATCGAATTCTGAGGACCCAAGTCCGAGAAATGAATTTTTAAAGAAAATTGTTTTATGAAAATATTAAAGGCTTATGAAAATGAACCTTGATGTGAAACCTGTGCTGTCGGGCCCATATTATGGTTTCGGAGCCCGGAGTAGGTTCAATATATGTTATTTAAGTTATCTGTGAAAATTGGTAAGAAACGGACTTGATTTGACGGGTTTCGGATCAAAATGGGAAAATTAGAGTTAATGAAGTTTTGAGGATTTTCATAGAACATGAAATTTGGCTTGAAATGTGATTTTATGTTACCAAAGTCCGAATGGAATTCCGAGACCGGGAACAGTTCCGTTATGTCATTTATGACTTGTCTGCAAAATTTGAAGTCATTCCGAATAGTATACGCCGGTTCGGCGCATTGAAATGAATTCTAGAACTCTAAGTTCAAAGTGTTGATTCAATTTGGTTTTGGGGTCAAATTGCTAGTTTCGTTGTTGTTTTTCTCGTTCCGGAAGTTCGAGCGAGTCCGTATCATGAATACAGACTTGCCAGTGCTTTTGGGCGGGGTCCTGAGGAGCTCGGGTGAGTTTTGGACCCCCGGGAGCTAAGTTGGAAAAACCAAAATTTTCTGTATCTGGTTTCCTTCTTCGCGTTCGCGGGAGGGTGGCTGCGTTCGCGAAGAAGGAATTGTGCAGGGGCTACGGATGGTCTACGCGTTCGCGTTCCCCAACCCGCGTTCGCGATGGGTTGGGCCCCCTGGCCTTCGCGTTCGCACCCCTCCAGCCGCGTTCGCGAAGGTCTTGCCCAGCTAGCCTCCGCGTTCGCGGGCCCTCCGTCGTGTTCGCATAGGGTCCAGCCAATTGGGCCGGCCTAGCTACCATTTGTCTTCACGTTCGCACCCGTCCAACCGCGTTCGCGGGCTCTCTCTCGTGTTCGCATAGAAGGGCCTCCTGAGGCCTGGGCCATTGGCCTTCTCGGACGCGATGCCCCTGTCGCGTTCGCGATGAAGGGACATCTGGGCAGGGTAGTTTATATACAGGATTTAAGTTATTCTTTCCATTTCCATCTTCTTCCTTGTGTTATTTGAGAGCTTCCAAGAGGGCCTTCAACCTAGTACTTGAGGTAAGTAAATTCCCTATTTAACACTAGTTTCAAACATTAATTCCTAGTTAAATTCCCTACTAAATTATCAAAAATCATGGAATTAGGTAGTAATTTTAGGATTCTTGAGGACTTTGTGATTTTCCATTTTAGGCCATGAATTCAAGTAGAAATCACACATTAATGATCCTTAGGCTATGGGTGAGTGATCCCTTCGAGAATTTTCGGAATTTGATCATGCGGGACCGGGGTGAATAGCGATTTTTAGTAAATAACTAGGGTAATTTCCCGCATTGTGCATGTATTAATGTTGTTGTATACCTTTTGGCTAGTTGCGAGTCCTCGGGTGTAGAGTTTGGTGTTTCGGGCGCAATTGTGGTCCGAGGGGTAGATTCGACACGAGGTGAGTCTCCTTTCTAACCTTGTAAGAGGGAATTGTCCCCATAGGTGATGTATATGCTATGTGTAAATTGTTTGGGGGCTACGTACGCGCCAAGTGACGAGAGTCCGTACGTAGCGGCTATTATTGTTATGTCCGGGTAGTTAGGCCCACATCATGCCTTGTATGCTTTCTCGTAATGCCTTATATGCTTTTCTCGTAATGCCTGATATGTTTTCCTTGTAATGCTTTATATGATTCATTGTGACGCCATATGTACTATGAGATTATGTTTTGTATAGTGTTGTTCCTCTGAGGCTTTATGGAAAATTGTTGAATGGCAAGGAATTTGTTATGGAAAGTAAGTATGGTAAGATATTGGGATCGCGCCGTACGCCACGGCAGGTTTGAGAGTGATTATGTATATATGGGATCGGGTCGTACGCCACGGCAGAGTTGAAAAGAAATTGTGAAATATATGGGATCGGGCCGTATGCCACGACAGTGTTGAAAGTAATTGAATATATATGGGATCGGGCCATACGCAATGGCAGTGTTGAAAGTAATTGAATATATATGGGATCGGGCCGTACGCCACGACAGTGTTGAGAAATACTTGAGATACATATAGGATCGGGTCGTACGCCACGACGAGTTTAGAAGGTACCTTATGGGAGCGGGCTGTACGCCACGACGGATCTAAGAATGTGTGATTATTGTTTCGTTCGGTGGTCTTACCCTTGAAAGTGCTTTATTGTTTAGTTCAGCAATTGTTTGGATTTCTGCTTTTGATATATATACTTGTTGCTTATTTCCCTGACATGCCTACTGTATTTCATTATATTCTATCATATGTTGTTACTGCTGGACCTTAGTGAGTATCGAGTCGACCTCTCGTCACTACTTCTTCGAGTTTAGGCGGGATACTCACTGGGTACATATTTATTTAATATGTACTCATGCTGCACTTTCTTTTCTTTTCTCTACTTGACTGTACAGGTCCGGAGGCTGGTATGTCTGATTATCAGGCCGGTGCTAGATATCGATAGCGTGGTCATACTTCACGGTGAGCTGCTTTCCCAGCGACTTCCTAGCAGCACCCTGGAGTTCTTTTGTTATATTCTCTGTCCATTTCATTCAGACTGAGACTCTGTATATATTGTGGTCATTGTATATTCAGTAGTTGCCCATGACACTCGTGACACTATTTCCTGGCACACACGTGTAGTGTATGTATATTTTGGGTTTGGGTTGTACATGCATGCATATGCTTTATTTCCATGTCAAGCTATCATCATGTTTAACTGTTTAAAAATTGTAAATGTTGACTTGTTTAATTAGATGGGAAGGGTAACACTCAGTGTAATTTGTGTTGGCTTGCCTAACCCCGTCGTTGGGCTCCATCACGACCAGGATTAAGATTTTGGGTCGTGACATAAAAAGTCATAACCACCTGTCAAATCAATAAGTCAAGGAGTTCTCCGGCTCGACAAGAACTATTGTCAAATTCTGAGTTGATTAATGACATTGTTCCTCCAAACATACATTATACAAATTTGATTACACTAATTCTAGGTCCAATAACCTCATCTCCCCCAATAAAAGCTGCTGAACTAACATGCCATATCAAATACCATCAAGAACCTCATACAACGCCATACACGCGCCAACAAGCAAACACACAAATATTATCAATAATGGGAAAAAATATTAAAAGGGACCTATCTGACATGTTTAACAGATACAACCATAAGAGCATGATTCTTTGAATTAATCACACAATGGAGAAACAAAACAAACAAAACGAGCTCCAGGAATTATATCCAACACAACCCCGTTGCAGCGTGCAATCTATCCATATATATTACCGTTGTGGTATGCTACCGATCCACATATGTCAATCCACATGGAGATACCCATCGAGTCATACTACTCATACTCCCTAATCACATGTTTAACAACAACAAGCACGTAAAATGCATAAACATAACCACAATGAGATGGGTATCACAATGCGCTACGGAAAAAGAGCAATCACGACTAAGGTGCAATAATAAAATCAACATCTCGAGAGCCATCTTACTCAAACATAGCCACAAGGTCGAAATAGAACCACATCATACTTGTGAATAACTAAGGCCTCATTTGTTTTTATTAAGATGAAGACGTCTAAATTTGAATACACATATGAAATTTAATATGTGTATTAAGATTAAAGTGTCTTAATCAAAATTCACATCTGAATATCAAGATGTTATATTAAGATATGAATATTGAATAATTAAGATTGTTTGTTTTCTCTTATATAAACATCAATAAATATAAATTCAATCAAACAATAATAATTAATTTAATATTATATTAGTAAAATATTTTCTAAGATTATATTATAGTCGGTGGTGGTTGTGGGTGGACTGGGTAGTAGCCGGTGGTAGTGTCGGTCAATGTTATCAAAGGTGATATTATAGAGCGCTTAAGCCCTAAAGCGAGGCTCCATACATGTTGAGCGCTTTTCCTCGCTTAGCGAGCGCTTCGGTGTTGTCATCAAGACTCTAAGACATACTTTTCTTTTCATATGAGAGTAATCATGAAGAGCCAACACTATACAATTGATATTTTACTTTATCGTAAATTTTCTTCAATTTCTTTGTCCATATATTTGGTATTTATGCTTATAAATATTAGCCTTAGACGAAAAATACATATGTGTAGTTTTTCTCAATTTTATCCTTTCTTCATTAAAGCCCATATTTTATTTGCACTTAAAGCTCCAATAGACCGTTGAGCGTTTTTGTGCTTTTCGCCTTTGATAACGCTGGTGTTGGTTGATGGTAGTGATTATATGTAGTAAATGGTGGATGATAGTAGTAGTAAACAGTGGTGATTGGTGGTGATGGTTGTAAATGATGGCTAATGGTGGTGATTACTAACATTTGTGCTTGACAACGATGGTGGTTGTGGCTGAGGATTGGTAGTAATGGGGTGGTGGCTTGTGGTGGTGGTAGTCTATAATTGTGGAAAACTACGATAGTAATGGTGGTGGTTGTTAGTGGTGAAAGTGTAAGAGTTATGGTGAAATGTCATTTTTTACATAAATTCTTGATGTATAACATCTTAGTGATATTAAGACAAGTTATAGATCTTAATGATTAAGATCTATTTAGGCCCATTAAGTGGTTGTAAAACTTAAAAAAACAAACAGACTTAATGGTTAAGATCTAAATTATCAAGATTCAGATCTAAAAATTCAAATGCACTTAATGACTATGATCTGAATGATTAAGATTAGTGATCCCGACTTAGTGAGTCTAAGACCTCCATTAAGTGCAAACAAATGTGGCCTAAGTAGTCTTACAACCCATCATGAAATAAAGTAGTAACACATGAAACAATTCAAAGCACGAATAACATCTAGTTCGCCCGATGACACACCCATAGAAAATGTTTCGCCGAATACGCGAATTCAATCCAATGTAGAATAAACATCCTCACAAGGCCTACCAATGGCCTCAAAATCGATTAATATAATTCCAAAATAAGTCAATAGCCATCTAAAGGTCCATAGTCACCCCATCCACGACATATACAATTAGTTGTCAAATCCTGAATATACTTCCCTAGTCCGCAACCAGAGGTATAGTCCGCCTCTCAGAAATATAATCTCCAAACCACGAGAATACCAAGACCTCCATACCTAATCTCTAACTCTTCTGATCAAGTAACTGACACATCACACATACAAAATTATCCCATGGGAGATATTTCTATAACCTTCCGCATTATGCAGCAATACCTGAACATCAATAGCTACCAACCATTTGTTTCTATAGTACTAGTCAAGCATCCACAATCATTGCACAATGCATCTTACCTAAAACACATCCTTCTCAGGCGATATAAAAATAGTTCTAGCATACTCCTAATCATTTGAAATCTCTCACTATATCTAGAAATCAGGACATATTACATCCTGTAATTTTGTATGTTGGGTTTGTCGTAAGATAATCGACATAAGTTCAAGGAAAAGACTATTTTTGAGGTTATAATTACTTATGATTCAAGTGATAAGTAACTGTTGTGAAGGTCAGAGGGTAAACAAATCGAAGAAAGCGAGTTTCGTTAATGTTTGATATTTTGGGATAAAATACGGTCCAAACTATAACACCCTGTATTTATGGACTAGTGCTATACCACATGACCATGATTGTAAGGTATAAAAAATATATTTGTATTTAAGTGAATCGAGACCTAGAAATTATTGTGTGAATAATTGGTTAAGTGTTGGTATAAAGTCATGGAATATGAAATTAGTTATAAGTGGATAAGTGTCATTTGTATGAATCCATGTGGAATCATGAGGATAAAGGGGACTCATGACTAATCAACCTTAAAAGGATTGAGGTAGAAGCAAGCAGGGAGCTCAATCTTGACTAGGCGGGTGTTGAAGCTAGGTGGCAAGATTAGGGAGTTTTGGTGGCGTAGTCATCAAGTAAGTGAGGTGGATAAGCATTCACGTGGCTACAAGTATGGGTATTAATTAAGACAAATGGTGACCCTTTGGTTTGTAAGATTAGGTGGCATTTTAGGAGAATTTATGGGCGGCCACATGATTCGAAGTTAGCCAAGGGTGGCACCAATGTGCACATGAGTCATAGTACTTAAAGTACATGGTTTACATGTGTAAAGTTTGGTGATGAGTCATTAGGTGGGCATCTAGAGGATTACATGTGTAGAATAGAAAGAAAGTCTTTAATGTTAGTATAACATCTCGTACTTTAGTACTAGGATGAGTCGTAGTAATCCATATGAGCTTAAAAGGGATTAGGGTCATTCATGAGGTTATATAGGATTTGTGACAATGTTATTGTAAGACCCCGTAAGCTTAACAACCTTGATACTGTTAGATACATTTAGATATGGTACCATGATTTTCTTAAAAAAATATTTTTATAGTAGTACTTTAGGATGAGGATTTGTGGACAATTACAAGGTGACTAGGATGTCACCACGTGGCTACATAGTAAGGAGCAACAAGTGACTAATACAAGTTATCATGGAGGTAGCATCTTTATAGCTAATTAGAAAATTGTGGATATGTATTGCTAGTAGTAGAACTAGATAAAGATTAGGTAGAATAAAGGGGTAGATGCGTTTGCAACTTATGTGAAGTTATGGAATGGGTGTCTAATTTTATTAGATGACCATCTGTCATAAAATAAGAAAAGAGTGGAGGAGAGAGGATTACATGTTTAGTTGGGGAAGACAAGTGTCAAAAATAGGGGACAATTGTGAAGTCCACGTGGGGCTACTAAAATCTCCATCCTTATAACTCATATTCCATGGATAAGAATGTCTTGGTGGCTTCCCCTTGACCAAGCTTTCTTTTCTTATTAAATGATTTTATGTGGGCCCACAACACATTAAGTATTAGCAAGCTTATCTATATTATGAACAAGAATTACCACCTAGACTTAAAAGGCACAAAAACGTGAGAAATTGAGAGGAAACCTTGGGATTTTAATTTAAAAAAATTCTATCTTTTGATGGGGAAAAACGTGGGAAACAAAACCATAATAGAGAATTTATCCCTCCATCTCTCATGGATTAGCTTGTCGTGATTGCTTATGGAATGACTGGTTGGAGCATAATTGGCAGGTCCTAGTTTATTAAGGATTGGCGTATTAGTACGTTGTTGGATTTTGTTGGCGACACGAGGTATATTAAGGCTATTTCTTCCTTCCTTTTGGTATGACCCATATGATACAAACGAAACGAGCAAACGCACAACTTTCATAGACTCTATTCATAGAACTACTAGGTGTGCCTATGTTCTTGATTCCCCATGTGTCCTACTACCATATCGTTTGTTCACGGGTCTCATGACATTCCGAGAGATCTTATTCGCATACTTCATTATGCATCGCATTCATTTATACATGTGCATTTACCCATAACCAGATGGCGTTTCATGATTTACAGAGCTATCCAGACTTACAGGTTAAATCCTGTACTCCATGTTTCTTCCATTCTTTATATACTGATTTACATGCCTTACATACTCGGTACATTATTTGTACTAACATCCTTTTATTGGGGATGCTGCATTAATGCCTGCAGGTATAGGTAATCAATTTGAAAAGCCCTCACAATAGACGAGGTTAGAATTAGCGAAAGATCAGTAAGATTCCACCTCATTCGGAGTGCAGCCGAGTCTATAAGTCATTGTGTCAGAGTTATGCTACACACTTATGGGTAGGCTGGTACCATGTCCTATTTGATGTCAAATACTCTTAGAGGCTTTGTAGACACATGTTCATTTTGTATACTATGTTAGAGGCCTTGACGACCCATACGTATTCATGTTTTAAGAATGATGGTTTATATATACAGCATTTGCCCACTTATAATATACATTACGAGTTGTGGCCATGCTGGCCCATGACAGTTGCAAAAGAAAAAGATGAGTTAAAGAGTGGTTACCTCGGGCCAGTACGGTACCGGGTGCCAGCCACGCCTCTCTAGGTTTGGGGCGTGACAAAGTGATATTAGAGCAGGTCATGTCCTAGGGAGTCTACAAAGTCGTGCCTAGTAGAGTCTCACTTATGGGTGTGTTGAGCACCACACTTATAATTGAGAGGCTATAGGGCATTTAGGAAATGTTTCCTTTCTTTTGTTTCCAGATCGTGCCATAGAGCTGAGTCATAAGAAGTCAGTATAGTTTCCACCGAATTTTGTATGCACCACAAGTTCAGGTATTGTAGTAGAGATTTAAGGTGAGGATGTAATTTCCACCTATGTGCAGAGGTGGTTATGAAAGTATTAGAAGATACAATGCGATATTGAAAGGTAAGTCTAAAGTTGAAGAAAATACGAGATGCTCAAGTAAAAAAGGTTGTGAATAGTCGA
Source organism: Nicotiana undulata (assembly GCA_005239495.1). NCBI lineage: Eukaryota > Viridiplantae > Streptophyta > Magnoliopsida > Solanales > Solanaceae > Nicotiana > Nicotiana undulata. The sequence goes on from MDKH01101010.1 coordinate 8,552, forward strand.
GACTTCAGATATAGTTTGGGTTTTAGTTTTGTTTACAGAGGAGACCCTGTCGCGCCCCCTTTTTCCTCGCAGAGATCGGGTTTCGGGATATTTTGGGTTGAGAGAACTCTTTCCTTTTGGGAAAGGGGTTTGCATTTTTTTTAGAGTCGCCACCTAACGATTTTAAAGGTGCGTTAGGGCACCTAAGGGGTTTGTCTATAACTAAGTTATTTACCAGAGGTAGGGTAAGGGCTTGAAATTAACCTAAGGGAAAGGTGTTAGGCACCCCTCAGGATCCAAAAATATGGTTTCCGGCCAAACAACTTTTGTGAATTTGTACGGTTTAGCAAACAAACAAATAAAGGCTCTAATAAGAGGGCATTTAAATCTTAAGCATGCAAGGTGTTTGAAAATGATTAGAGAAAAAGCTGAGTTTTGAATAGGGTTACGATTTAAGCATGTAAATTAAAGGATATCCTAGGTTTGTAATAATATGGATCACATCAATGCAATACCCTTTCCCACCTCGTGAAGGTAATTAAAGCGTGTGTTGGTCACGAACTCTATTGCGTGCTGTTACCCGTCCCTTCCTACCAATCCCGGAGGAGGTTAGGACCACTATCTTTAAAGGGAGGTACTAGACAGACCCTCAGGTTTGAAAGGTAAAAATTCTAAGGCGAAAAATAAAGAACACATAGGACTGCAGAAAATGGGAACACATAAGATCATGAAAGAGGCTCAAGTTTTCCTCCGCAGATAATGCACATAAATAGCACGACTCAAACACACGTAAGCACAACATCCAAATTCAGAAACCTAAGATAGGGTGTCTAAGTGATTTCGGAAGATAAACAGATATGTATGTCTATTTTATTACTCAGAAAGACCTAATCAGTTTTGCCTACTGAATTTAAAAACCTGTTAGCCCTTAGACAGTAAACTCAATCAAAACAACATTCAGATTTTAAAGAGATTGATTACCTAAGGCTTGCCTAGGCGTGGGGTTGTACATAATAGCTACCAGAATTATTAAACAGATTAGAGGTTGTTTTACCTACATGTTGTTCTAAGTGATGTAAATCGGAGAATGTAGAGTTAGTTACCAATTTTTACTAAAAGCAGACGTGATAATCACATGTAATATTATTTTATACCTTTCATGAATCAGTAGTTTAAAATAGGAGTAGTTATTCAAATGTAAACGAAATCCTAGAGCATGGTATTTAATATGCATATATAAATGCAGGATGGTTAAGACATAATTTCAGGACGCACGGAATTCCTAAAGCATGATTTCTAAAATGCACAAAGAGCTACAGGATGGTTGAGGCATGATTTTGAATGCACAGAAGTAACAATTTTATATTGATTTATTATCCTAGGAGCAGGATTTCTATGTGGTAGGCATGAGCATAAATTAAGGATATGTTGTACGTTAAAGCAGTAAACATGAAAGCCTTAAAGACATGATACCTAATGCATGTTTGGCATGGTTTGAATGAATATGTTGGTCCTAAGCATCGATTCTAATGCAGATATAGGGAATGTAAAAAATCTAGGGCATGGTTTCTATCCTTGTGTATCTATAGCATGCATGGTTACCCCTTCCCTTTTTACTATCCATTCCCCAAGAGTTGTTTACAAATTATTCCAAGCCAATGAATGAATTACATAAATAGAAATAGAAAATCAAGAAGCTATTCTATAGGGAGCCTTCAATTAGGCCCAGATTTTCCAAAGCCTCCAATGGTCTCATATGCCTCAGTCCATAGACAAATCAGAGTCTAGGTGCATCAAAGTTCCCTAAGGATCTCAAGGATCCTGGGAAGTGCTTACACCTAGACTTAGTAACCAAGAATTGAACCAGTGCAGTGTGGAAGGGCCAACCTCAGTGTGTCAGAGTTCAGAGGGAGCTCAAGGATCCCAAGGCAGTGCTCACACTAATGGGGCAAAACTTAAGGGTCTAAGAATAAAGTGAAGTGCAGGAGGTGATTTGAGAAGAGTTGAGTTAAAAGAGCATTTCTGAAAAACAATTTATTTATTTGAAATAGGTTTACATATCAGTAAGTGAGTGACTTAGGAAAATAGTTTTCAAAAGAATAGGGGATGGAGCAATCAACCAGCACAGCACATGGGGAGACAAACACAAACAAAGAAGAAGGGATCGGGGACACATAGGCCATACATAGAAATAGATTGGTATACAAATGATGTTAGAGAAGCTCTAAAGTATCATAGACCTATACAGGGCCTAAACAGTCACTGACCTAGTTTTGTCACAAAGAGTTCATACCAAAGACTAAACAGAATCAGATTGAGGGAGTATTGGGGAGAGGACAACACACAATAAACATAGTCACACATAGGTTCAGGAAAAGTTCTAGGTATAGCATAGAGACAAAATTAGCATGTGGTGCATGTTACAGTACACTAAGAACTGAAGAAGACACAAGCAGAATCATGTTGAAACATGCAGGGGGGATAGTAAACATGTTGAAGCTAAAGGAAAGGGTGTTAAGAACTAAAAGCAGCAAGCATACAGGCTAATTGTAGGTAGAGAAACAAAACCATAAGAAAAAGCATATTATAAACAAGATGAATCGAAATACCGAAAGAAACATATCGTTTTGAAACTTTAAACTTAACTTGAAAACATACCAGTTGAAAGATAGCAAATACAGAATGCAGAGTAAGCAAATAGAATCACTAGTCTTGGCTTGTAGCCGACTGGTAGTAGCAGGTGATCAAGAGAATAACAATAGGGAGTATATATGTGTGTAAGAGAGAGTTGAACAATGTGTATGTTCGTGTGTTATGTCATTGAAAGACTAGAGTCTTTATAGCTGAGAAACAGGTAGTAAAAATAAGGTAGGAATCATAGTAGCATGGTAATTAAGGAACTCAGAATAAATTAATCAGAAAATCAAGGCAAGTACTCCCTTAAGTTAAGGGGTTTCAAATTCAAACGGTAAAACCAGTAGCATATAAGGCAAGGAAAATTATACATGATTAATAAGGAAAGAATCAAAGTTCATTAAGCATAGGGTAGTCAATTATGACTAGATTCAGAAAACCCTAATTAAGAAATGATTCAGTAAAAATAAAGTACTACAACAAATAAGGTAATGGAATCAATTAATTTTAAATAGACGAGTAGAATTCTAGGGTTTTAAAAGAAACCTCTCAATCAGACCATCAAATACGGAAATAAGAATCAGTCAAAAGAGAGTCATGATTCTATATTTCAACATATATCTAGAGAAGGACAAACATCCATAACAAATAGGCAAGTTCAGCATTATTTGACGGAAAGAGGCAAGAGATGAACAAATCCAGATGAATAATCACAGAAGTAAGCTAAAGACTCAATAAACACGAGTATGGTAACCACAGAATCATAACAAGAACCAAGTAATCAGGCTAATACAAAAAACTCAAATAAAAAGATCTCAAAATTAGGGCTTCTTAACATAGGCGAGTAAAAAGCAAATAAAGCATAGAATCAATCGAGATGTGCAAAGAAAAGGTTTAAATGTAAAGGAAAAAGTTAGTTCAAACGAGTACAGAAGAACTTCGAGAAACCCTAATTTTAAAGGAAGTAAAAACGGTTTAAAGGTGATGATTTTTAAAGAGAGGTTTGAGAACAGTGTAAAATATAGAGAGAATCATACTTGAATCGTAAAAAAAAATAGCACGAATCTAAGAGATTTGAACAAAAATTAGGGTTTCAAAGGAAACTCAAGCAGAACGGAAGAACCTGTTGTAAACCTCAAGGATCGTAACAAATATGGTGTGATTTTGCCCAAAATCATACCGGAGAGGCCATGAACACCCAAAACAACAACCCTAGACATAAGTCAGCATGGCCTAGGGCCCTTCAAGGCCTCAGAGATGATGAGCAAGGTAAGGGGGAAACCATTGGAGGCTTGGGGTTGAGTGGTGGTCGCCGGAGATGGCCGGAGAGGGAGGTGGCGGTTGAAGGAGGCTAGGGTTAGGTTGATACAGGGGGGAGAGACGAGAGCATCTGAAGGCGGTGGGGGTTTGGGAATGGGTTAGGGTTAGAGGTCTTTAGGAATTATAAAAGGAAAGGGGGTGTTTGGACCGTTGATTTGGGAGATCAACGGTCAAGATTAGGTCAGGTAGATGGGTTCCGGGTTTGGGTAGGTGTTTATAGAATCTGGGTCGGGTAATTGGGTACGAAATTGTTATAAATTTGGGCTCAATTTGGGCTATAATTGAAAGCCAAATTTGGCTATGATTTAAATAGCCAATTTCCCTATTTTGATTTTAATAAAATAATAAGTAGTTTTCTGAGAATAATTTTTCTATACCAAAATGATTAAAAACATATAATTGTCGTTTTAAAAATATAAGGGCCAATTTTACACGCATAAAATATAATTATACATTAAACGGGCTAACATTGCAATTATATGCAATTTAGCTTGAAAATATCAAATTTATAAAAAATGCATAAAAATTATATCAATTACATTTTGGTATAAGTATAGAAGTTAAATGAATAAATCATCATAATAATAATTTTAGAAATAATTATTGCTGATTTTATGACTAAAAGGGAGAAAATAAATCAATTTAGACCTTTAAAATTATGGAAAAATTATAAAAACCTTGTGCATACTTATGTATGCATATATATGCTATTTTGAAGGTATTTATGCATATTTAAAATATATAGGAAAAATTGGGTATCAACAGCTGCCCCTCTTTACCCGGGAAGGATGAAAGAGTTGTCGGGTAAAGACATAATGGTCAATTTTGACCGAGCGAAGCGGTATGAAGAGGTTTAGGCTGCACCCTATTTTCTGAGTTGCCTACATATCCCTGGTTTTACAAGAATCAGGTCGTATGTAGTTCAGGAGTCATCAGCGAAGTATACCGATGAAGCTTTACAAGAACGGACGTAATGTATGGGGTTGGGTGAATAAGTCGCTTACGGGAATGATTAGGAGAACTGGAACGGGGCCACTATTGCCGGGACGACCTGCAAATAAATAATACAAGCATATATTGTGCGTAATTTAAACATGATGCAAATTCCCGTTGGACCGTGCATGCTGTCTTTGGACGGTTGAGGATGACGTCTCTAGACCATGATGTCCTGGGCCATGAATTGCTTGATGCAGGATTCGCAGGCCATGAAATGATGTTCTCGGGCCATGAGGATGGATCCTCCGAACCATGACGCCTTTGAATAATGATATGCAAAATAATAAAAAGAGATCCTCAGGCCATGACATGGTGTTATCGGGCTATGAAGATGGTGCCTCTGAACGATGACGCCTTTGGATAGGTTGGCGATATTTCAGCCCATGAAGATGCAATAGTATGATGCTAACAAGACAAAGCTTAGTCTTGCGAATTAAAGGGGCAGATCTTAGCCCGAAGGAAAGCGAAATAAATAATGCTTGATACAACAGTCATTCTTGAAAAGTAAATTGGAGGCAGAGCTTAGCCTCGGAAGGCAGAATGGTAGCCTTATGCAAATGCAGGTGGAGGTAGAGCTTAACCTCGGAAGGCAGAAAGGTAGCCTTATGCAGGTTGGAAGGCAAAATGGCAGTCGTATGCAAGATGCAAATGCAGATGGAGACAGCGTTTAGTCTCGAAAGGCAGAAAGGTATCCTTATGCAAGATGCGAATACAGATGAAGACATCGTTTAGTCTCGGAAGGCAGAAAGGTATCCTTATGCAAGATGTGAATGCAGATGGAGACAGTATTTAGTCTCGGAAGGCAGAAAGGTAGCCTTATGCAAGATGTGAATGCAAATGGAGACATCATTTAGTCTCGGAAGGCAGAAAGGTAGCCTTATGCAAGATGCGAATGCAGATGGAGACAACGTTTAGTCTCGGAAGGCAGAAAAGTAGCCTTATGCAAGATGCGAATGCAGATGGAGGCAGCGTTTAGTCTCGGAAGGTAGAAAGGTAGCCTTATGCAGAAAAATAAATGACGGTAGGAATTCTTAGCTGGTGATAGATTGCGACATTGCGATTATTGAGGGTATTGTGACTGCGGGGCATTATTTGTATTGATAATAGATGACGGCAAGTATGATGGTTTTGAGGATTGTGATTTTGAACATGTTCGTCCTTTTGTGTGGACATCGAACTTTGGCATCTGCGATCGTGATGAAACTTGAGACTTCTCTGCGTGTTTGTTCTTTGTGCCTGTATTCACAGAAAAATTGTGAGTTTTGTAAAGGGTAGGGTTAGTTTGTATCCCCGCTGGCTTTACTTGACTCGTTCGGCTTGATCTGATGATACAGTCTGCATCATTAGGGGTAGCATTTGCTAAACAAGTAGTTTCAAGAATAAGCATGCACGATTTTTGTAAAAGTATAACATAAACATATAATCTAAAATAGTTTTAGATGAACCGACGACCGTGACACAGTTCGAGACGTTGCAACCTTTCCTGCTACGGAATTTTGAGGGTCCTCCTCAAAATTCTGTCCCAGTTTGATGGGTGAATGCTTCTGACTGTTGCTCGTGCGGCGATCGGTTGAACTTGCTTTGGAATTTTGAGGGTCCTCCTCAAAATTCTGCCTCAGTTTCCAATTGCGGGGGAAAATGAAATTTTTATTGAATTGTGACAGAACCCATACGTATCCCCTCTTAAACGGGAATCAAGTAAGGCGTAGTTCAATTTACATCATATAAGGAAAGCATAAATATTACACATAGTAACGTTTGACTGCATCTGAATTTAGCGGCTTTGGCCAGACTTTTCCGTCCATCTTTGCGAGTATAAGCGCTCCTCCTGTCAAAACTCGGTGAACCATGTATGGGCCCTGCCAGCTAGGAGAGGACTTCCCTTTGGCTTCATCTTGATGTGGAAAAATCTTCTTTAACACCAGCTGCCCTGGTGTGAACTGTCTCGGCTTGACTTTCTTGTTGAAGGCTCTGGTCATTCTGTTCTGATAGAGTTGACCATGACAAATTGCATTCATTCTCTTTCCTTCTATGAGGGCTAGTTGCTTATAATGGTTCTTTACCCATTCTGTGTCGCTGAGCTCAGCTTCTTGTATAATTCTTAGGGATGGAATCTCAGCCTCAGCGGGAATAACAACCTCTGTACCATAAACCAGTATATTGGGAGTTGCCCCGGTTGATGTGCGGAGTGTTGTGCGATATCCCAATAGGGCAAACGATAACTTATCGTGCCACTGCTTGTGCTTTTCTATCATCTTTCTCAATATCTTCTTCATGTTTTTGTTGGCGGCCTCTACAGCTCCGTTCATATGAGGTCTGTATGCTGTGGAGTTCTTGTGTTTGATCTTGAAAGTTTCACACATAGCTTTCATCAAGTCACTGTTGAGATTAGAATCGTTGTCAGTGATGATTGACTCTGGAACTCCGAACCGACAAACGATGCGGTCGCGGACAAAGTTGGCCACGACTTTCTTAGTAACTGCTTTGTAGGAGGCTGTCTCAACCCATTTAGTGAAGTAATCAATGGCTACCAGAATGAACCTATGTCCATTGGAGGCGGCAGGCTCGATTGGTCCAATAATGTCCATTCCCCAGGCGGCGAACGACCAGGGTGAGCTTGTCGCATTGAGCTCGTTTTGGGGTATCCTTATCATATCTGTGTATCTGAAAATGGTGGCCTTTTCGGACATACTGGATGCAGTTTGTTTCCATAGTCATCCAAAAGTAACCAGCTCGGAGTATCTTCTTTGCCAGAACAAAATCATTCATATGCGGACCGCAGGTCCCAGCATGAATTTCTTCTAGTAGTTTTGATGCTTCTTTTGCGTCGATACACCTTAATAATCCCAAATCGGGAGTCCTCCTATACATGATTCCTCCACTGTGAAAGAAGTTGTTGGATAGTCTTCGAAGTGTGCGTTTCCGAGTGGGATTCGCAAGCTCTGGGTAATCTCCTTTTGCCAAATATTCCTTGATGTCATGAAACCAAGGATTTCCGTCTGCTTCTTCTTTGACATGGGCATAGTAAGCTGGCTGATTATGGATCTTTATGGGAATAGGGTCAATGAAATTCTTGTCCGGATGCTGGATCATTGAGGACAAAGTAGCCAATGCATCGACGAACTCATTCTGGATTCTGGGGACATGCCGCAATTCTATCTTTCTGAACCTCTATCTTAACTCCTGTACGTGATGCAGATACGGTAGTATCTTGGAATTCTTGGTTGCCCATTCTCCTTGTACCTGATGTACCAGCAAATCTGAGTCACCGATCACTAACAGCTCCTGGACGTTCAGGTCAATGGCCATGTTGAGTCCTAAGATGCAAGCCTCATATTCGACCATATTGTTGGTACAGGGAAATCTGAGTTCGGTGGATACTGGATAATGCTGACCAGTTTTTGATACTAGGACTGCTCTAATGCCAACCCCTTTGAAGTTTGTTGCTCCATCAAAGAACATCCTCCAACCGTCATATGATTCTGCGATGTCTTCTCCTATGAATGATACCTCTTCATCAGGGAAATACGTTTTCAAAGGTTCGTATTCCCCATCCCCAGGGTTTTCCACGAGGTGGTCTGCCAGTGCCTGTCCCTTGACCGCCTTTTGAGTTACATAGATACTGTCGAACTCACTCAGCAGGATTTTCCACTTGGCTAGCTTGCCAGTGGGCATGGGCTTCTGAAAGATGTACTTCAATGGATCCATTCTTGATATGAGATATGTTGTGTAGGTACAGAAGTAATGCCTCAGCTTTTGAGCGACCCAGGTCAAAGCGCAGCAGGTGCATTCCAATAGAGAATATCGGGCCTCATACGGAGTGAACTTCTTGCTGAGATAGTAAATGGCTTGCTCCTTCCTTCCTGTTTCATCATGCTGCCCCAGAACGCAACCGAAAGCTCCATCTAATACGGCAAGGTAGAGTAACAGAGGTCTACCTGGCTCAGGTGGTACCAAGACTGGCGGTGTTGACAAATATTCCTTGATTCTATCGGAAGCCTTTTGACAATCCTCAGTCCACTTAGTTGCGGCGTCCTTCTTCAGCATCTTGAAGATCGGCTCACAGATAACTGTAGACTGTGCTATGAATCGGCTAATGTAACTAAGCCTCCCCAAGAAACTCATCACATCTTTCTTGTTCCTTGGCGGTGGTAGTTCTTGAATGGCTTTGACCTTGGACGAATCCAATTCTATCCCCTGGCGGCTCAGAATAAACCCCAACAACTTCCCAGCAGGAACCCCGAATGCACACTTTGCGGGGTTCAGTTTCAGATTGTATTTCCGCAACCTATTGAAGAACTTCCTCAGATCTTCTATATGGTCCGTGGCTTTCCTGGACTTGATAATAACATCATCCACATATACCTCGATCTCTATGTGAATCATATCGTGGAAGATAGTAGTCATAGCCCTCATATAGGTGGCCCGAATGGCATCATCTTGTAGCAGTACACTCCCCACGGCGTAATGAAAGCCGTTTTCTCAGCATCTTCCTCATCCATCCAGATCTGATGATTACCAGCGAAGCAATCCATGAATGATTGTAGTTCGTGCTTGGCGCAATTGTCGATCATGATATGTATATTTGATAAGGGGAAGTCATCTTTTAGACTTGCCCGGTTGAGATCCCGGTAGTCGACACAGACTCTAACCTTGCCGTCCTTCTTCGGCACAGGTACAATGTTGGCTAAACAAGTCGGGTACTTAACTACCTTGAGAACTTTGGCGTTGATCTTCTTCGTAACTTCTTCCTTGATTTTCAAACTCATGTCAAGTTTGAACTTTCTGAGCTTTTGCTTTACCGTTGGACACATTGGATTGGTTGGCAGTTTGTGAGCAACACTAGACATACTTAGACCAGTCATGTCATCATACGACCAGGCGAATATGTCCTCATACTCCTTCAGAAACTCTGTATATTCTTTCTTCTCTGATGGCGATAAATGAATGCTGATGCGGGTTTCCTTGGCATTTTCGAATCTCACAGGTTGATAATTTCAGTCTCGTCCAAGTTGGACTTATGTCTGTTCTCAAAGTTTTCAACTTTTTTGACAATCTCGTCGGGTATATCATCTTCCTCTCAATCAATGTCCATTTGTTGCGTTGTCTCGTTGCATGTCACGGTCATTGGTTCATAGACAAGTAATAGTAATGCTGTATAGATAAAGTAATGAGAGAAAACAGTAATGGTAAATATTTGATTCATAAGAAAAATTATAAAATGCTTTGATAAATTGAATAATTGTTTTGAACATTGAGGATCTTATTGCAGGAATTGAAAATGCGAAAAAGGGAAAATCATTTTAGTAAATAAACAGTAAGTAATGCTTGTTTTACCCTTGCTACCCCGAGGCTCGTCCTGATAGTCCAGTTCTTGAGGTATGTCCCTCTGCTCACAGCTTGTATGGAAGGGCCTTCCTCCTCATACTCCTTGAGAATAACGCAACAGTCCATATCACTGTCCTTCAGAAACAAGTTCCTTATTGTTGCAAGTGCTTCTTCTTCGTCTGATCCATAAATAATGTTGGCCTATTGGAAGGTTTGCTCTAGATGCGGTATTGGCTGCTCCAAAAGGTAGTAAGGATCGCGCCAAGGTGGCGACCAGTCGTTGAATTCTTGCCAAGTGTAGTCGTACCCCAGACCAAAAGTGGTGTCATGGCTTTTGATCTTGATAGGTTTGGAGATTCCTTGAAAGTTCTTGCCGAGCCCTTTGCCAGGCTCATACCAACTCCAGTTTAGTATACTCTCGATTTTGCAATCCCACCATTTGTCCTTGTCGATGGCATTGACCCGTTCGATGAGGTGGTAAGTTTCTCCACCCAGCTTTCTTCTTCCTTCGATCACCGGAATAGTCTGGCGATTGTAAATAGGGTACTACCATCGCCATGAATAATCACCTTTGGTGGTTCCACTCGAACTTCACTATCTGATGTACTGTTGAGGCTACGGCCCCAACAACATGGATCCATGGTCGTCCCAATAACAGATTGTAGGACGTAGGCACATCTATCACTTGGAAGTCAACCTCGAACCAAGTTGGTCCCATTTGCAGGTATAAGCTTATCTCACCAATGGTGGACCTTTGAGATCCATCGAAAGCTTTTACATTGATTGCCCCATCCTTTATCTCATGCAGCCCTTTACCCAATTTCTTGAGTGTTATTAACGGACAAATGTTAAGACTGGATCCTCCATCGATCAGGATTCTGGTGATGAAATAATCTTCGCATTGCACAACAATGTGCAGTGCTCTGTTATGGCCCAATCCTTCAGGAGGCACCTCGTCCTCATGGAAAGTGATCTTGTGACTTTCCAACACCTGGCCCACGATGTTGGCCATTTCCCCACTAGTGATGTTGTCTGGTACATACGCTTCACTCAACACCTTCAACAGAGCACTTCAGTGCATCTCGGAATTCTGCAGCATATTTGTGCTGGCATCTTGTTCAGCTGGTCGATGACCGAATACTCCTTAGCCTGTACTTTTCTCCAAAGGTCGTCCGGACCTGTCTCAACAAGGGGAGGCCGGTTGGCATCCTGCTTGCTTGATTCGGCCAGATGCTCAGGGGTATAGACCCTACCAGTTCTCGTCATACCCTGTGCTGCGACAGCTTCCTCAGTTTTGACCTTGCCTTTCCTTCTCGCCTCGGCTGTATAATCCCACAGGATAGCATTTGTATACAAGGGTGGCGTGGTCGACATCGCCACTGGGATCGGCGCGGCTATCCTTACTTCAAATGGAACATGAGCTTTGGGTGGCAAGACCGCAACCTCAAATGGTGCGGGTGCATTTGCCGGAGATACGAACTCAACTTCAATCGGCATTGGTGTCTTTGCAGATGGCGTTGCTTCAAACTCAAGTGGTATAGACATATTCACCTCAGCGTCTTCAGATGGTTGAATCTGGACTATGATCGGGTTGAGAGTGACTACAGGTTTCTTTAGGTTATCACCTTCTATGATCAACCCGATTGATCCCTCGGGATCCCAATCATCTTCTATTTAAATCCTATGGATACCTCCACCCTTATGGTCTAGCAAAGGATTGTTGCGGACGTTCAGAGCGGGATCTTTTGCCACAATGATCTTGTTATCAATCAGGGAGTGTATTTTGTCTTTCAAAGAGCGGCATTCATCGATGGTGTGCCCCTTCATGACGGAATGGTATGCACATGATTTGTTTGGGTTAACCCACTAAGAAGGGCTCTCAGGGGTGGCAACAGGGATAGGTGTGACGTAATCGGCAGCTTTGAGTTTCTCATACAGTTGGTCAATGGGTTCGGCTATGGCGGTGTATTGTTTTGGAGGTCTGCGATCAAAATTAGGTCAAGGTCTATGGAAGTTTTGACGGGTAGGGGTGATTGGTAATGAGATGGCTGAGAATTATAAGTATGGTAAACAAGAGCGGGTTGTGAGTATCTAGGTAAAGTAGGTTGATATATGGGTGGTGGAGATTGGTAGGTGGGTGGTAGAGATTGGTAAGTGGGTGGTGGAGCTTGGTAAGTGGGTGAGGGTGCTTGGTAATTCGGGGTTGGCTGGTATGTGAGTGGAGGTGTTGGATAAGTTTTGTATTTGAGTGGAGATTTGGTTCTTTGTGCAACCATTACAGCTCCCACGTCTCTTTTCTTAGACACACCACCGGACTGTAGAGCCTTGTTTGTAGCTTGCAAGGCTTTAAATTTTGTAACCATACCGCTCTTGATACCTTCCTTAATCCGTTCACCTAGTTTGATAATGTCGGAGAACTTGTGATTTTCAATCATCATCAACCGTTCGTAGTACTGCGGATCCTGGGCCCGGACAAAGAACTTGTTCATCTGCTCATCTTCTAAGGCGGGTCTGACTTTAGCAGCCTCAGACCTCCAGCGAGTAGCATACTCGCAAAATGTCTCTGTGGGTTTCTTCTTCAAATTCTGGATATAGAACACGTCTGGTTCGTTCTTTGTGTTGAATCTAAATCTGTCCATAAAGTCAGACGCCATACCTACCCAGTTCAACCATTTCTTGGAGTCTTGGCTGATGTACCAAGACAATGCATCTCCCTTCAAACTGCTCATGAACAGCTTCATGCAGATCCTTTCATCCTTTTGTACGCCAGATGGACCCTTGGATCACCTGGATGGACCCTTGGATCACCAATACCGTCAAACATTTTGAACTTTGGAGGTTTGTACCCCTCGGGCGGTTCGACATTAGGTTGTATGCAGAGGTCTTCATAATTCAACCCTTCGGTTCCCTTGGTTCCTTCAACATCCTGAACTCGGCTAGTCAACTTCCTTAGTTCCTCAGCTAGGATCTTGATAAGCAGGTCCTTTTCATCAGACTCGGACGGGTATGGGATAGGTGGAGTGGAGTGGGTCATGGTTTCCACGTAGATGGGATTGTTATAGGCGTGGAAGTGGTCCTTTGTGGAATTCTGAGGTTCTGGGATAAGTAGGGGAGTGTGGTTTGAGGTGTGGCAAGTATTTATTGCATTGTGACGGGAGAGTTTGGTTCTTTGGCGAAGTGGCGTGATGGTGAGGTGCGAGATGATTCTGTTGTCTTGGGATATGAAGGTGTAGGGTTTTGAGTGTTTGGGAAGTTGACGTCTGAGACGTTGAGGGAAAATGACAGGTTGGCAAGATTCCGAACCTAATCGAATTCTTCTTGAAATTTCAGCAGTTTCTGTTCCAGTGGTGACATGTTCTCATTTAGGACCTGAATACTTCGGCCGTCATTGGCCTCTACCCGTTCAACCATATTCTCCTTCCCGGCGCCGCTTGATTCTTCCATCTTACTCTAGCCTTTGTTCTTGCCTTTAGGAGGACTAGGAGGAGGAGTAGGTGGAGGGCCCTTGGATCTTGTGCAATAAGCTGACGATGCCAGAGTGCACGAACTAACCTTTGGGGAGGGGAATAATAAAGAAAAGAAACAAAAACAACAAGGTAGCCGAGTCAGTGAGGATTATGAAAAATATTGCAGTATTTAAACACATAGCGCGGGAATGTAAAGCGTGTCCTAATTTGGGATCCTCTTTATGCCCGAGGTAGGCCTAGCGACAAGTTGGTTTGGATAACTTAAAATGCTAAATGCCTCATTTTATTGATAAGAAAATAGACAAATCCCAAAACGACACTAAATGAATGAAGAAATAAAAGTCACTAATGGCCATTGGCCTTATTACATCTATAGAGAAAATAAAGACATTCCTATCTATTTGGTCCCAGAAGGACCTTCCCCAGACTCGACATTCCTGCTTCCCTCGAACAGCTTTCCCACCTCGCGAAGTCCCATCAACAGGTATGTTCTGGCTAGATATCCACATTCAGTTCCCTCAGCCCTTTGGTAATCTTCGACCCTTTTGATGAATTTCTCCTCCAGCTCGACTATACCCCGTTCTAAGTATCCCAACCTCTTGTTGGTGCTGATAGCCATGTCTTTCCACTCCTCAATCAGCTTCTTGTTAGATTCATGTATTTCGTGGTGCTCATCCTCGCATTCACGGATCCTTTTGCGCAGCTGGTTGAACTTGACTTGCGCTTCAGCCCTTTCATCTATAACTCTGTGGCCTCGGATGTACCCTGGTTTGCTCTGATCACCCCGATTATCTTCTAACCAACCAAGATAGAAAGGGGTACAACCGGCATGATACCTGTCCGGCTCGATGGTGTCCTTCTCAAGAACAATCTTGTAGTGTCACAGGTGTTGGGCTTGGCACTTGTGAGGACTGTCATCATTTTGGAAGTCTGCTCTAAGATGGCTCATTTTGTCGACCCTGGGTATGACTTTTTTCCTACCCGCTTGCCTCATAACTTGAAGAGGGACATAAGGGTATGTCCCCTTTACACCAATCAGTATCAGAAACGGTGCATCTCGGGATCGGACGATGAACTCATCTGTCGGAAACCACTCAAACATCAATTGAACCTGTTCTTCAGTCAGATTATCAAAGAGCTCGACCCATCCTTTGGCATTCTCAGGCTAAGCGAACATGTCGGGGATGTAATTCATTCACTTCGAGTGATGGAAAGCGATGTGGTCATCCCAGATCCTTCGATGAATGTCTTGTCGGTATTCACCTCTTTGGAGGCATTCCATGAGCCAAAGTTGGAGTAATAGATTGCAACCTTCGAAATGTCTTTCTCCTTGTTGACACTTTTCTAAGGCCCGATATATGTCTGCAATGATCATAGGCACAATGCTGAAGTCTTTCCCATCTACTCCTTCCATTAGTGTCTTAGTCACCATGGCCAGTCTGGTATGAATTCTCTCATTCTTCATTGGAAACACGATCAAACCCAAAAAGCAAAACATGAAACCGAACACTCTACGATGGATGTGTCCCAGGGAGGTGATAGCAAACTCGCCATGGTAGGTACGGTATGATTTGATGTGGCCGTACCTCTCGTACAAATAATTAAAAGGTATGTATGATTCCTTCAAGCATACTAGTTTCGCATTCTTCTTCAGACCCATCATTTTAAGGAAACCTTTGCATGTGTGGTTCTCAGGCATTAGCAACCCCGGGGTTTCCCACACTAGGTTATTTCTTCCAGCAAAGGTGTCATTTCAATGTTAAGCGGAACATGGACCTCTCACCATCCCAGAATAGGGTAGCAGCCTCTATTATCATTTTGTTAGGCTGGATTTCTAGGAGAGATGGTAGGTTGCCCAAGTATTTTTTGACGAGAGTTTTGTCACTGGAGTGTAGATCTTCCCACCATTTCAGCAGTCTAGGGTGGATATTGGCGACCATGCCGAATCTTGGAACTTCGTGCCTCATGTTTCTGCAAAGCAAATAAGGTTAGGCCCTTACCTCCACCAGACTTGACTATTTAATATCAACAATTAGCATGAAGCATTTAGTTCTCCAAATAAATGCACAGAACGTGATGATGTCTGTTTGGATTTAGGGAAACCCGGTGGACTTTTGGATAAGGCTATCTTAAAAGCTATTGTGCGGACAACACTTTAGCTTGGCTAGGTTTGACCATGATGTATGCAACAACATAACAGAGTAAGGTTTCTATGGGGTTTTAGACTGGTACCCTTGAGCGGACAACTCAAGGGGGAAGGCACGGAACCGTCGACTGCACCGCTGATCGACTAGTTTTACCGCAAATAAGCCTTTCCGAATTTAGGGGGTAATAATATAGGAAGAGCGCAACCACTCATCAAGCGTCGCTATAATATTTGTTTGGCACGAGTGGAGTATGAATGTCGAGCATGATTATGCAATAATAAGCATTAAAACAAGTTGTCATATATTTGCATGTTAAGAAATCGGTAAATACAACAGTTATAACTTAAAACAGTTACAAAAGGAAAACAAAGAAACACGTCAGTTTTGTTTTGGGGAGGAGTAAATACTTGAAAGAAATAAACAATTAATTGTACATAAAGGGGAGAGGAAAGGGTGCCAATATTAAAACAAAATAAAGGTACAAATTCACAAAACAATTTGAAAAGGTAAAAGCCTATATTCCCCAGTAGAGTCGCCATGCTGTCGCGCCCCCTTTTTCCTCGCGAAGATTGGGTTCGGGACATTTGGGTTGAGACGACTCTTTCCTTTTGGGAAAAGGGATTGTATTTTTTTTAGAGTCGCCACCTAACGATTTTAAAGGTGCGTTAGGGCACTAAGGGGTTTGTCTATAACTAAGTTATTAACTAGAGGTAGGGTAAGGGCTTGAAATTATCCTAAGGGGAAGGTGTTAGGCACCCCTCAGGATCCACAAATATGGTTCCCGGCCAAACAACTTTTGTGAATTTGTACGGTTTAGCAAACAAACAAATAAAGGCTCAAATGAGAGGGGATTTAAATCTTAAGCATGCAAGGTGTTTGAAAATGATTAGAGAAAAAGCTGAGTTTTGAAAAGGGTTATGATTTAAGCATGTAAATTAAAGGATATCCGAGGTTTGTAATAATATGGATCACATCAATGCAATACCCGGTATGACACTCCTCAAAGAAGGGCTACACGTGGTATTGGCGCATCGGTCATCATATCCATATTCTACCCTTTCCCACCCTGTGAAGGTAATTAAAGCGTGTGTTGGTCACGAACTCTATTGCGTGCTGTTACCCGTCCATTCCTACCAGTCCCGGAGGAGGTTAGGACCACTATCCTAAAAGGGAGGTAACTAGGCAGACCCTCAGGTCTGAAAGGTAAAAATTCTAAGGCGACAAATAAAGAACACATAGGACTGCAGTAAATGGGAACACATAAGAGAATGAAAGAGGCTCAAGTTTTCCTCCGCAGATAATGCACATAAATAGCACGACTCAAACACACGTAAGGACAACATCCAAATTCAGAAACCTAAGATAGGGTGTCTAAGTGAGTTCGGAAGATAAACAGATATGTATGTCTATTTTATTACTCAGAAAGACCTAATCAGTTCTGCCTACTGATTTTAAAAACCTGTTAGCCCTTAGACAGTAAACTCAATCAAAACAGCATTCAGTTTTTAAAGAGATTGATTACCTAAGGCTTGCCTAGGCGTGGGGTTGTACATAATAGCTACCAGAATTATTAAACAACTTAGAGGTTGTTTTACCTAAAACATGTTGTTCTAAGTGATGTAAATCGGAGAATGCAGAGTTAGTTACCAATTTCTATTAAAAGCAGACGTGATAATCACATGCAATATTATTAACCTTTCATGAATCAGTAGTTTAAAATAGGAGTAGTTATTCAAATGTAAACGAAATCCTAGAGCATGGTATTTAATATGCACATATAAATGCAGGATGGTTAAGACATAACTTCACGACGCACGTAATTCCTAAAGCATGATTTCTAAAATGCACAAAGAGCTACAGGATGGTTGAGGCATGATTTTGAATGCACATAAGTAACAATTTTATATTGATTTATTATCCTAGGAGCAGGATTTCTAAGTGGTAGGCATGAGCATAAATTAAGGACATGTTGTACGTTAAAGCAGTAAACATGAAAGCCTTAAAGACATGATACCTAATGCATGTTTGGCATGGTTTGAATGAACATGTTGGTCCTAAGCATGGATTCTAATGCAGATATAGGGAATGTAAAAAATCTAGGGCATGATTTCTACCCTTGAGTATCTATAGCATACCCCTACCCTTTTTACTATCCATTCCCTAAGAGTTGTTTACAAATTATTACAAGCCAATGAATGAATTAAATAAATAGAAATAGAATATCAAGAAGCTATTCTATAGGGAGCCTTCAATTAGGCCCAGATTTCCCAAAGCCTCCAATGGTCTCATATGCCTTAGTCCATAGACAAATCAGAGTCTAGGTGCATCAAAGTTCCCTAAGGATCTCAAGGATCCCGGGCAGTGCTTACACCTAGACTTAGTAACCAAGAATTGAACCAGTGCAGTGTGGAAGGGCCAACCTCAGTGTGTCAGAGTTCAGAGGGAGCTCAAGGATCCCAAAGCAGTGCTCACTTAGGGGGGCAGAACTTAAGGGTCTAAGAATAAAGTGAAGTGCAGGAGGTAATTTGAGAAGAGTTGAGTTAAAAGAGCATTTCTGAAATGTAAGTGAGTGACTTAGGAAAATAGTTTTCAAAAGAATAGGGGATGGAGCAATCAACCAACACAGCACATGGGGAGACAAACACAAACAAGGAAGAAGGGATCGGGGACACATAGGCCATACATAGAAACAGATTGGTATACAAATGATGTTAGAGAAGCACTAAAGTATCATAAACCTGTACAGGGCCTAAACAATCACATATCTAGTTTTGTCACAAAGAGTTCATACCAAAGACTAAACAGAATCAGATTGAGGGAGTATTGGGGAGAGGATAACACACAATAAACATAGTCACACATAGGTTCAGGAAAAGTTCTAGGTATAGCATAGAGACAAAATTAACATGTGGTGCATGTTACAGTATACTAAGAACTGAAGAAGACACAAGCAGAATCATGTTGAAACATGCAGGGGGGGATAGTAAACATGTTGAAGCTAAAGGAAAGGGTGTTAAGAACTAAAAGCAGCAAGCATACAGGCTAATTGCAGGTAGAGCAACAGACCCATAAGTAAAAGCAGATTATAAACAAGATGAATCGAAATACCCAAAGAAGCATATTGTTTTGAAACTTTAAACATAAATTGAAAACATACCAGTTGAAAGATAACAAATACAGAATGGGGAGTAAACAAATAGAATCACCAGCAGACTAGTAATAGTAGGTGATCAAGAGAATAACAGTAGGGAGTATATATGTGTGTAAGAGAGAGTTGAACAGTATATATGTTCGTGTGTTATGTTATTGAAAGAGTAGAGTCTTTATAGCTGAGAAACAGGTAGTAAAAATAAGGTAGGAATCATAGTAGCATGGTAATTAAGGAACTCAGAATCAATTAATCAGAAAATCAAGGAAAGTACTCCCTTAAGTTAAGGGATTTCAAATTCAAACGGTAAAACCAGTAGCATATAAGGCAAGGAATATCAGTACATGATTAATAAGGAAAGAATCAAAGTTCATTAAGCATAGGTAGTCAATTAGGACTAGATTCAGAAAACCCCAATTAAGGAATGATTCAGTAAAAATAGAGTACTACAGCAAATAAGGTAATCGAATAAATTAATTTTAAACAGACGAGTAGAATTCTAGGGTTTTAAAAGAAACCTCTCAATCAGACCATCAAATAAGGAAATCAGAATCAGTCAAAAGAGAGTCATGATTCTATATTTCAACATATATATAGAGAAGGACAAACAGTCACAGCAAACAGGCAAATTCAGCATTATTTGACGGAAAGAGGCAAGAAATGAACAAATCCAGATGAATAATCACACAAGTAAGCTAAAGACTCAATAAACACGAGTATGGTAACCACAAAATCATAACAAGAACCAAGTAATCAGGCTAATACAAAGAACCCAGATAAAAAGATCTCAAAATTAGGGCTTTTTTAACATAGGCGAGTTAAAAAGCAAATAAAGCATAGAATCACTCGAGATATGCAAAGAAAAGGTTTAAATGTAAAGGAAAAAGTCAGTTTAAACGAGTACAGAAGAACTTTGAGAAACTCAAATTTTAAAGGAAGTAAAAACGGTTTAAAAATGATGATTTTTAAGAGAGGTTTGAGAACAGTGTAAAATATAGAGAGAATCATACTTGAATCGTAAAAAAAATAGCACAAATCTAAGAGATTTAAACAAAAATTAGGGTTTCAAAGGAAACCCAAGTAGAACGGAAGAACGTGTTGTAAACCTCAAGGATCGTAACAAATATGGTGTGATTTTGCCCAGAATCATACCGGAGAGGCCATGAACACCCAAAACAACAACCCTAGACATAAGTTAGCATGGCTCAGGGTCCTTGAAGGCCTTAGAGATGATGAGCAAGGTGAGGGGGAAACCATTGGAGGCTTGGGGTTGAGAGGTGGTCGCCGGAGATGGCCGGAGAGGGAGGTGGCGGCTGAAGGAGTCTAGGGTTAGGTTGAGAGAGGGGGGAGAGACGAGAGCATCTGAAGGCGGCGGGGGTTTGGGAATGGGTTAGGGTTAGAGGTCTTTAGGAATTAAAAAGGAAAGAGGGTGTTTGGACCGTTGATCTGGGAGATCAACGATAAAGATTAGGTCGGGTAGATGGGTTCCAGGTTTGGGTAGGTGTTCATAGAATCTCGGTCGGGTAATTGGGTCGGGTAATTGGGTCGGAAATTGATTTAAATTTGGGCTATAATTGAAAGCCAAATTTGGCTTGATTTAAATAGCCAATTTCCCTAGTTTGATTTTAATAAAATAATAAATAGTTTTCTGAGAATAATCTTTCTATACCAAAATGATTAAAAACGTATAATTATCATTTTAAAAATATAAGGGTCACTTTTACACGAATAAAATATAATTATACATTAAACGGGCTAAAATTGCAATTATATGCAATTTAGCTTGAAAATATCAAATATAATTATAAAAAATGTATAAAAATTGTATCAATTAAATTTTGGTAAGTTTAATGAATAAATCATCATAATAATAATATTAGAAATAATTATTGCGGATTTTATGACTAAAAGGGGAGAAAATAAATCAATTTAGACCCTTAAAATTATGGGAAAAATTATAAAAACCTTATGCATGCTTATGTATGCAGATATATGCTATTTTGAAGGTATTTATGCATATTTAAAATATATAGGAAATATTGGGTATCAACAGACCCTGGCAAATGTTTGTAAATCTATAAGAATTAACATTCGAGGACGAATGTTTCTAAAGGGGGAAGGGATGTTACATCCTGTAATTTTGTACGTTGGGTTTGTCGTAAGATAATCGACATAAGTTCAAGGGCAAGACTAGTTTTGAGGCTGTAAGTACTTATGATGTTTATAACAAGTGATAAGTAAGTGTTGTAAAGGTCAAAGGGTAAACAAATCGAAGAAAGTGAGTTTCGTTAATGTTTGATATTTTGGGATAAAATACGGTCCAAGCTATAAAACCCTATATTTATGGACTAGTTCTATATACATGACCATGATAGTAAGGTATATAAAATATATTAGTATTTAAGTTAATCGAGACCTAGAAATCATTGTGTGAATAATTGGTTAAGTGTTGGTATAAAGTCATGAAATATGAAATTAGTTATAAGTGGATACATGTCATTTGTATGAATCCACGTGGAATCATGAGGATAAGGGGGACTCATGACTAATCAACCTTATAAGGATTGAGGTGGCAGCAGGAAGGGAATTCAATATTGACTAGGCAAGTCTTGGATCTAGGTG
This sequence comes from Nicotiana undulata, assembly GCA_005239495.1. NCBI lineage: Eukaryota > Viridiplantae > Streptophyta > Magnoliopsida > Solanales > Solanaceae > Nicotiana > Nicotiana undulata. The sequence goes on from MDKH01101010.1 coordinate 30,193, forward strand.
GCAAGATTAGGGAGTTTTGGTGGCTTAGTCATCAAATAAGTGGGGTGGATAAACATTTACGTGGCTGCAAGTATGGGTCTTGATCAATACAAATGGTGACTCTTTGGTTTGTAAGATTAGGTGGCATTTAAGGGGAATTCGTGAGCCGCCACATGGCACGAAGTTAGCCAAGGGTGGCATCAATGTACACATGAGTCATAGTACATGGAGGATTTGTGACAATGTTATTGTAAGACCATGTAAGTTTAACAACCTTGATATCGTTAGATACATTTTGATATGGTGCTATGATTTTTAAAAAATAATATTTTTACAGTGGTACTTTAGGATGAGGATTTGTGAACAATTACAAGGTGACTAGGATGTCACCACGTGGCTACATAGTAAGGAGCAACAAGTGAATACAAATTATCATGGAGGTGGCATCTTTATAGCTAATTAGGAAATTGTGGATATGTATTGCTAGTAGTAGAACTAGATAAAGATTAGGTAGAATAAAATGGTGGATATGTGTGTAAATTAGGTGAGGTTATGGAATGGGTGTCTAATTTTATTAGATGACCATGTGTCATAAATTAAGGAAATAGTGGAGGGGGGAGGATTTCATGTGTAGTTGGGAAGACAAGTGTTAAAAATAGGGGACAATTGTGAAGTCCACGTGGGGCTACTAAAATCCCATTCCTTATGACTCATATTCCATGGATAAGAATGTCTTGTGGCTTTCCCATGGCCAAGCTTTCTTTTTTTATTAAATTATTGTATGTGGGACCCACAACCCATTAAGTATTAGCAAGCTTTATATATATTATGAACAAGCATCACCACCCAGTATTAAGAGGCACATAAACATGTGAAATTGAGAGGAAACCTTGGAATTTTAATTCAAAAATTTTCTATATTTTGATGGGGCAAAGCTTGGGCAACAAAATCATAATAAATAATTTATCCCTCCATCTTCCATGGATTAGCTTGTCGTGATTGCTTATGGCATGACTGGTTAGAGCATAATTGGCAGGTCCTAGTTTATTAAGGATTGGCGTACTAGTACGTTGTTGGATTGTGTTGGCGACACGAGGTATGTTAGAGCTATTCTTTTCTTCCCTTTGGCATGATCCATATGATTCAAACAAAACTAGCAAACGCAGAACTTTCATAAATGACCCTATTCATAGAACTACTAGGTGTGCCTATGTTCTTGATTCCCCATGTGTCCTACAATCATATCGTTTGTTCATGGGTCTCATGACATTCTGAGAGATCTTATTGACATACTTCATTATGCATTGCATTCATTTATACATGTGCATTTACTCATGACCAGATGGCGTTATATACGCGTATATTATATGTATTGGTGTATGGAAAAAGGTTACGACGTTATATACGCACCACCACGTGATCAGTTGGTATACGTTGATGAGTTATCCCATAGAGACTGAGATGATATGATGGGATGCCTTCAGAGCCTTGATGATATTATATACGCATAGACCTATGCATTATATGACATTTATACGCATATGCATGGCATTATAAATATTTCATAATTTACAGAGCTATCCAGACTTACAGGTTAGGTCCTTTACTCCATGTTTCATCCATTTTCATTATATATTGATTTACATGCCTTACATACTCGGTACATTATTCGTACTGACGTCCTTTTGTTGGGAATGCTGCATTCATGCCTGCAAGAATAGATAATCAGTTTGACAGGCGCAGAATAGGAGGTTAACATTAGCGAAAGATCGGCAAGACTCCACCTCATTCCGAGTGCAGCCGAGTCTATAGTCATCGTGTCCGAGTTATGCTACAGACTTATGGGTAGGCCGGTATCCTGTCCTATTTGTTTTCAAATACTCTTAGAGGGTTTTTAGACACATGTTCATTTTATATAGTATGTCAGAGGCCTTGACAACCCATACGTATTCATGTTTTAAGAATGATGGTTCATTGATACAACGTTTGCCCACTTATTGTTATACATTACGAGTTGTGGCCATGTTGGCCCATGATAGTTGCAGAAGAAAACAATGAGTAAAAGAGTGGTTCGCTCGGGCCAGTACGGTACCGGGTGCCAGCCACACCTCCCCAGGTTTGGGGCATGAGAGGATATTCCTTTCAAAACTAAACCACAACCTTGCCCATTCAATCCCAATTCCACACAACTCACAGTATCTATCATGCCAATATGCGAGAATACAAAATACCATTATCAACTCTGAAACACAAATATGATACATACTCCATCAACTAGAAATATTCCACTAAGTGAATTCAAGAGAAAATCACAACACGCAACAAAATTTCCATGCCTATAGAAGATAGAAACTGAAAGTCGTGGTCAACATCATCATGAACTCTTCGGAACCCATATGCACACAACCAAACCAACCGAACTAAATCCCTCTAAATCAACCAAGTCACACAACTGCCAATCCCAACAATATCACCACAAAGCATATGCACAACCCTATAATACCAAAGGAACTGCTCGTCTCTATTACCATACTGACCCAAGCCACCGCTAAATGGACCCAACTCCTATAGATTACTCATGACCCGCCTTCACGACAACACTACTCTTCCCAAGTATACTATAGACCTTAATAAAAACTCATTACAAGTGATCTCAACAAGAAATCTTGTTGTCTTAAGACTCGTGGGCCACTTATTCCCTCTTATGCACCCAGTAGCACCTCAAACCAAAATACCTGCTGTGAAGAGATCTTCTATGAGTCTAAAGTTGTTTCTTCCATCTCCCAAACGTTGTTTTCATGACCCAAATCTCCCCCAAGTAGTGATAGATCCTAACCCAACCGGCTAGGTAAGACAAATAGTATTACTACTAAGCGGATAGATCAACAATATATTTAATAAAAAATTCAACAAAAATCAGTACAACTACCCTGTGACTTGTAGTACAAGTCATGAGCTGCTATGATTTATAGTTACAAAGTTGATGCAAGGAATAGATACAACATTTGTTTGAAAGGTAAATAAAAAGAAATGAAACCCTAAGCTATCATAAAAAAAAGGTAGCATGAATTCGGCATGTGGGTACATCCCCAATAAAAAGCTCCATCTTTACAACTACTCAACTCTAGAAGCACGCAAGGTGTAAAAGTGTAGTATGACTACAACCGACTCCACGTACTCGGTAAATATCTTTAATAACCTCAGAGAAGTAGTGATGAGGTTTTAAAGTCAAAAGGTACTCATTTGTAGAGCCTATACACCTCAATATCATGTATAACACATAGAAAATATTCCAGATAGATTATCACGACCCAAACCGATGGGTCACGACGGGAACCTGGTGCCTTACTCAACCGAGTACCAACGTAACGTATCATTCTTATTACATCGACATGGGTAAATGGGCCAAAATGGCAGTATGAGATAACAAGAATAAAACATGCGGGAACACTCGACATAAAATGACCCAACCTGATATATTGACTTATACATATGACGTACGTGCTTATAAGGCCACAATAATCACTTGTACACTGAACATAAGCTGACAAGGTCATACAATCTTTCATATACATGACATATGTCGACGAGCCTCTAAGAGTACATAAACGTCATAAGGCCAGGACAGGGCTCCGACATAATAATCAATACAAGTCTAAATCATACTGACCAAATAAGCAACTCCGAAGCAAATGGAGTGCACCAACATCTTTCGCTGAGCTGATAGCCTACTTGGATGACTCTTAATCTGTCTATCAGGACCTGCGGGCATGAAACGCAGTGTCCCCAGGCAAAAGGGACGTCAGTACAAATAATGTACCAAGTATGTAAGGAATGAAAATCAGTAAACAATAGACATGAGAGAAACATGGAGTAACAGACTCAACATGTATATCTGAATAGCTCTTTGAATCATTTAGTATTATAATGTCATGCATATGCATATAAATGTCATACCATGCATGGTTATATGAGTTCATAACATCATCAAGCCTCTGAGGGCATCCCAACATATCATCTCGGCCAATATGGGCAAATTATCAATGTATACCAGTTGATCAGGTGGTGGTGGGTATATAACGCTGTAACCTTTTCCCATATCCCATATACATATATTATAGATATATACATGTATATGACGCCATCTGCTCATGGGTTGTAAATGAATGCACTGCATGAAAGGTACGTCAATAAAATCTTTCAGAGTGTCATAGGATCATTATGCTTTTGATTAATATCATGAAATAAACTTTATCAACTAACGTATTTTATGAGATCCATGAATAGATGATAGAATAATATTACACATGGGGAATCAATAACATAAGCATCTCTAGTATTTCTATGAATAGAGTCATTTATGGAAATTGTGCATTTGCTTGTTTCGTTTGTGTCGTATAGATCATGAAAAAAGAAAGAAGAGATAGCCTTAACATACATGAGTCGATTCTCTTGAAAATCACTCTAACACACGTCAATTGCGACAACACGTAACGGTAAGATCGGAGTAGGAAAAAATCCGTATGATATTCTTGAGAAAGATTACACCGTACTCCTTTAAAATTGCAATACCTCACGTTGCTAAGATGCTAAGAGATCTTGTTTTGAATGTTGTATCAAGAATATCACGTTACTAAGATGCAAACTTGTGTTTGAATTTTTCCGATGCCTTCATCTCCCATATAATAGAGCTATCAACATCTCTTAAGTGAGTTAGAGATGTTTATAAAGTTTGGTGAGTGTGGGCCTCACATATTAGATGACTAGGCCACATATCCTCTAAATTTTACCACCTATATATGAATTTAATGAGTTAAAACTGTTGGCTTTCATGGCTGCCACGTTAAGGGGTTTAATCTTATTCAAATTCTTTAACTAATCACCCAAAATTCCTTAACTAATTAGGTAATCTCCCATTACCCAACAATTAATCAATTACCCACATAAAAATGAATAATCTCAAATTACATAAAATAGTACTTACTTTTAACAGGGTCCCACTCCAGAGTTGATGCAAGCATAACCTGATATTTTTCAAACGTAGGGTCCCATTCCCTAGTTGATGCCAACATAACCTGATGAGTTTCCAACGTAAGATCTATCTTCCTTGTTGATGCGAGCATAACCTGATGACTTTCCAACATAGGGTCTCACTCCCTAGTTAATGCCAGCATAACCTGATGACTTTCCAACGTAGGGTCCCACTCCCTAGTTGATGCCAGCATAACCTGGTGACTTTCCAACGTAGGGTCCAACTCCGTAGTTGATGCCACCATAATCTGATGACATTCCAACATAGGGTCCCAATCCATAGTTGATGCCAGCATAACCTGACTACTTTCAAACATTTAGTCTCACTCCCTAGTTGATGCCAGCATAACCTGACGACTTTCAAAAATAAGGTCCCACTCTCTAGATGATAGAGGCATAACTTGACGGCTTTCCAATGTAGGCTCCCTCTCCCTAATCGATGCTAGTATAACCTCATGACTTTCCAACATCGGCTCCCACTCTCTAGTTGATGCCAGCATAACCTGATGACTTTCCAACACAGGGTCCTGCTCCCTAGTTTATGCAAGCATAACCTGATGACTTTCCAACATACGGTCCCAACCCTTATTGATGCGAGCATAACCTGATGACTTTCCAACATATGGTCCCACTCCTTAGTTGATGCCAGCATAAGTTGACCACTTTCTAACATAGGGTCCCACTTCCTAGTGGATGCCAGCATAACCTTACGACTTTCCATCATAGGGTCCCACTCCATAGTTGATGCCAGCATAACCTGATGACATTCAAACATAGGGTTCCACTCCCTAGTTGATGCCAGCATAATCTGATGACATTCCAACATAGGGTCCCACTCCCTAGTTGATGCTAATATAATATGACGACTTTTCAACATAGGGTCTTAATCCTCAGTCGATGCCAGCATAACTTGATGACTTTCAAACATAGGGTCCCACTCCCTAGTTGATGCTAACATAATATGACGACTTTTCAACATAGGGTCTTAATCCTCAGTCGATGCCAGCATAACTTGATGACTTTCAAACATAGGGTCCCACTCCCTAGATGATGCTGGCATAACCTAATGACTTTCCAACGTAGCCTCCCACTCCCTAGTTGATGCCAGCATAACCTGATGAGTTTCCAACATAGGATCCCACTCCCTAGTTGATGCCAGCATAACCTGATGACTTTTAAACATAGGGTCTCACTCCTTAGTTGATGCCAGGATAACCTGAGGACTTTCCAACGTAGGGAGTCCACTCCCTAGTTGATGCCAGCATAACCTGATGACTTTTAAACATAGGGTCTCACTCCTTAGTTGATGCCAGGATAACCTGAGGACTTTCCAACGTAGGGAGTCCACTCCCTAGTTGATGCCAGCATAACCTGATGACTTTCCAACGTAGGGTCCAACTTCAAAGTAGATGCCACCATTATATTATGACTTTCCAACATAGGGTCCCATTCTATTGTTGATGCCAGCATAACCTGACGACTTTCCAACATACGGTCTCACTCCCTAGTTGATGCTAGCATAATCTAACGACTTTCAAACATAGGGTCCTACTCCCTAGATGATAAAGGCATAACATGATAGCTTTCCAATGTAACCTCCCCTCTCTAGTTGATACTAGTATAACCCGAAGCCTTTCCAATATCGGCTCCCACTCCCTAGATGATGCTAGCATAACCTAATGACTTTCCAACGTAGCCTCCCACTCCCTAGTTGATGCCAGCATAACCTGATGAGTTTCCAATATAGGATCCCACTCCCTAGTTGATGCCAGCATAACCTGATGACTTTTAAACATAGGGTCTCACTCCTTAGTTGATGCCAGGATAACCTGAGGACTTTCCAACGTAGGGAGTCCACTCCCTAGATGAAGCCGACATAACCTGATGACTTTCCAACGTAGGGTCCAACTTCAAAGTAGATGCCACCATTATATTATGACTTTCCAACATAGGGTCCCATTCTATTGTTGATGCCAGCATAACCTGACGACTTTCCAACATACGGTCTCACTCCCTAGTTGATGCTAGCATAATCTAACGACTTTCAAACATAGGGTCCTACTCCCTAGATGATAGAGGCATAACATAATAGCTTTCCAATGTAACCTCCCCTCCCTAGTTGATACTAGTATAACCCGAAGCCTTTCCAACATCGGCTCCCACTCCCTAGTTGATGCCAGCATAACCAGATAAATTTCAAACATAGGGTCCCACTCCCTAATTGATGCCAGCATAACCTGATGACTTTCCAACATACGGTCCCACTCCCTAGTTGATGCCAACACAACTTGACGACTTTCTAACATAGGGTCCCACTCCATAGTTGATACCAGCATAATCTGACGACTTTTCAACATAGGGTTCCACTCCCTAGATGAAGCCAACATAACCTGATGACTTTCCAACGTAGGCTCCCACTCCCTAGTTGATGCCAGCATAACCTGATGTCTTTCCAACATAGGGTCCCACTCCCTAGTTGATGCCAGCATAACCTTATGACTTTCAAACATAGGGTCCCACTCTCTAGTTGATGCTAAGATAACCTGAGGACTTTCCAACATAAGGTCCCACTTCCTAGTTGATGCCAGCTTAACCTGATGACTTTCCAACGTAGGGTCCAACTATGTAGTTGACGCTAGGATAACCTGGGGACTTTCCAACATAAGGTCCCACTCCCTAGTTGATGCCAGCATAACCTGATGACTTTCCAACGTAGGGTCCAACTCCGTAGTTGATACCACCATAATCTGATGACTTTCCAACATAGGGTCCCACTCCATAAATGATGTCAGCATAACCTGACGACTTTTCGACATACGGTGTCACTCCTTAGTTGATGCCAGCATATGTTGACGACTTTCAAACATAGGGTCCCACTCCCAGTCCATTGTTGGTGCCAGCATAACCAGATGACTTTCCAACGTGGAGTCCCACTCTCAAGTTTATGCCATCATAACGTGATATTTTTCCAACGTAGGGTCCCATTCCCTAGTTGATGCCAGCATAACCTGATGAGTTTCCAACGTAAGGTCTATCTCCCTTGTTGATGCGAGCATAACCTAATGACTTTCCATCATAGGGTCTCACTCCCTAGTTGATACCAGCATAACCTGACGACTTTCAAACATAGGGTCCCACTCTCTAGATGATAGAGGTATAACTTGACGGCTTTCAATTGTAGGCTCCCCCTCCCTGGTTGATGCTAGTATAACCTGATGACTTTCCAACATCGGCTCCCACTCCCTAGTTCATGCCAACATAAACCTAATGACTTTCCAACATAGGGTCCTGCTCCCTATTTGATGCCAGCATAACCTGATGACTTTCCAATATCGGATCCCACTACCTAGTTAATGCCAGCATAATCTAACCACTTTTCAGCATAGGGTTCCAAACCTTAGTCGGTGCCAGCATAACCTGATGACTTTCAAACATAAGGTCCCACTCCCTAGATGATGCCGGCATAACCTGATGACTTTCCAACGTAGAATCCCATTCCTTAGTTGATGCCAGCATAGCCTGATGACTTTCCAATATAGGGTCCCACTTCCTAGTTGATGCCAGCATAACCTGATGACTTTCAAACATAGGGTCCCACTACCTAGTTGATGCCAATATAGCCTGAGGACTTTCCAACGTAGGGTCCCACTCTTTAGTTGATGCTAGTGTAACCATACGACTTTCCTACGTAGGGTCACACTCCCTAGTTGATACTAGCATAACCATACGACTTTCCTACGTAGGGTCCCACTCCTTAGTTGATGCCAGCATAACCTGATGACTTTCCAACGTAAGGTCCCATTCCCTAGTTGATGGGGCATAACTTGACGACTTTCCAACATAGGGTCCCACTCCCTAGTGGATGCCAACATAACCTGATGATTTTCCAACGTAGGGCCCCACTCCCTAACTAATGCCAGCATAACCTGACGACTTTCCAACGTAGGGTACAACTCCCTAGGTTATTCCAGCACAACCTGACGACTTTCCAACGTAGAGTCCCACTCCATAGGTTATGCCAGAATAACCTGGCGACATTCCAACATAGTGTCCCACTCCCTAGTTGATGTCAGCATAACCTGATGACTTCCAAATATAGGGTCCCACTCCCTAGATGATAGAGACATAACATGATGGCTTTCCAATGTAGCCTCCCCTCCCTAGTTGATTCTAGTATAACCCGATTCCTTTCCAACATCGGCTCCCACTCCCTAGTTGATTCCAGCATAACCAAATGACTTTCCAACATAAGGTCCCACTCCCTAATTGATGCCAGCATAACCTGATGACTTTTCAACATAGGGTCCCACTCCCTAGTTGATGCCAACACAACTTGACGACTTTCTAACATAGGGTCCCACTCCATAGTTGATACCAGCATAACCAGACGACTTTTCAACATAGGGTTCCAATCCTTAGCCGATGCCAAGATAACTTGATGACTTTCAAACATAAGGTTCCACTCCCTAGATGATGCCGCCATAACCTGATGACTTTCCAACGTAGGCTCCCACTCCCTAGTTGATTCCAGCATAACCTGATGACTTTTAAACATAGAGTCCCACTTCCTAGTTGATGCCAGCATAACCTGATGACTTTCAAACATAGGGTCCCCTTCTCTAGTTGATGCTAAGATAACCTGAGGATTTTCCCACTTCCTAGTTGATGACTTTCAAACATAGGGTCCCCTTCTCTAGTTGATGCTAAGAAAACCTAAGGTCCCACTTCCTAGTTGATGCCAGCATAACCTGATGACTTTCCAACGTAGGGTCCAACTTCGTAGTTGATGCCACCATAATCTGATGACTTTCCAACATAGGGTCCTACTCCATAAATGATGTCAGCATAACCTAACGACTTTTGAAACATAGGGTCCCACACCCTAGATGATAGAGGCATAACATGATCGTTTTCCAATGTAGGCTCCCCCTCCCTAGTTGATGCGAGCATAACTTGATGACTTTCCAACATAGGGTCCCACTCCCTAGTTGATGCCAGTATAACCTGATGACTATCCAACGTACGGTCCCACTTACTAGTTGATGCCAGCATAACCTAATGACTTTCCAACATAGGGTCCCACTCCATAGTTGATGCAAACAAAACCCAACGACTTTCCAACATAGGGTCCCACTCCCTAGTTGATGCCAACATAACCTGACGACTTTCAAACATAGGGTCCCACTCCCTAGGATATGCCAGCATAATCTGACGACATTCTAACGTAGGGTCCCACTCGCTAGGTTACGCCAGCATAACCTGACGACTTATCTACATAGGGTCCCACTCCCTAGTTGATGCCAGCAGAACTTGATGACTTTTAACAATAGGCTCCCACTCCCTAACTGATGCCAGCAAAACCTGATGACTTTCCAACATAGGGCCCCACTCTGTAGTTGGCGCCAACATAACCAGATGACTTACCAATGTGGGGTCCCACTCTCAAGTTGATGCCAGCATAACCTAATATTTTTCCAACGTAGGGTCCCGTTCCCTTCTTGATGCCAGCATAACTGGATGAGTTTCCAACGTAAGGTCTATCTCCTTTGTTGATGCGAGCATAACCTGATGACTTTCCAACATAGGGTCCCACTGCCTAGTTGATGCCAACATAGCCTGATGACTTTCCAACGTAGGATCCCACTCCCTAGTTGATGCCAGCATAAGCTGATAACTTTCCAACATAGGGTCCCACTCCATAGTTGATTCCAACATAACCTGACGACTTTCCAACATAGGGTCTCACTCCCTAGTTGATGCCAGCATGACCTGATGACTTTCTAACATAGGGTCCCACTCCCTAGATTATAGAGGCATAACATGATGGCTTTCTAATGTAGCCTCCCCTCCCTAGTTGATTCTAGTATAACCCGATGGCTTTCCAACATCGGCTCCCACTCCCTAGTTGATGCCAGCATAACCAGATGACTTTCCAATATAAGATCTCACTCCCTAATTGATGCCAGCATAACCTGATGAATTTCCAACATAGGGTCCCACTCCCTAGTTGAAGCCAACACAACTTGACGACTTTCTAACATAGGGTCCCACTCCATAGTTGATGCCAGCATAACCTGACGACTTTTCAACATAGGGTCCCAATCCTTAGCCGATTCCAGCATAACTGATGACTTTCAAACATAAGGTTCCACTCCTTAGATGATGCCGGCATAACCTAATGACTTTCCAACGTAAGCTCCCACTCCGCAGTTGATGCCACTATAATATTATGACTTTCCAACATAGGGTCCCACTTCATTGTTGATGCCATCTTAACTAGACGACTTTCCAACATACGGTCTCACTCCCTAGTTGATGCCAACATAACCTGACGACTTTCAAATCTAGGGTTCCACTCCCTAGATGATAGAGGCATAACATGATGGCTTTACAATGTAGCCTCCCCTCCCTAGTTAATTCTAGTTGACCCGATTCCTTTCCAACATCGGCTCCCACTCCCTAGTTGATGCCAGCATAACTAGATGACTTTCCAACATAAGGTCCCACTCCCTAGTTGATGCCAACACAACTTGACGACTTTCTAACATAGAGTCCCACTCCATAGTTGATGCCAGCATAACCAGACGACTTTTCAACATAAGGTCCCAATCATTAGACGATTCCAACATAACTTGATGACTTTCAAACATAAGGTTCCACTCCCTAGATGATGCCGGCATAACCTGATGACTTTCCAACGTTGGCTCCCACTCCCTAGTTGATGCCAACATAACCTGATGACTTTCAAACATAAGGTCCCACTCCCTAGTTGATGCCAGCATAACCTGATGACTTTCAAACATAGAGTCACACTCCTTAGTTAATGCTAAGAAAACTAGAGGACTTCGCAACATAAGGTCCCACTTCCTAGTTGATGCCACCATAACCTGATGACTTTCCAACGTAGGGTCCAACTCCGTAGTTGATGTCACAATCATCTGATGAATTTCCAACATAGGGTCCCACTCCATAAATGATGTCAGCATAACCTGACGACTTTTAAAACTTAGGGTCCCACTCCCTAGATGATAGAGGCATAACATGATCGCTTTCCAATGTAGGTTCCCCCTTCCTAGTTGCTGCGAGCATAAACTGATGACTTTCCAACATAGGGTCCCACTCTCTAGTTGATGCCAGCATAACCTGATGACTATCCAACGTAGGGTCCCACTCACTAGTTGATGCCAGCATAACCTGATGACTTTCCAACATAGGGTCGCACTCTTATAGTTGATTCCAACATAGGGTCCCACTCCCTAGTTGATGCCAGCATAACCAGACGACTTTTAAACATAGGGTCCCACTCCCTAATGATAGAGGCATAACATTTGGCTTTCCAATGTAGGCTCCCCCACCCTAGTTGATGCCAGCATAACCTGACGACTTTCCAATGTAGGGTACAACCACCTAAGATATGCCAGCATAATCTGACAACATTCCAATGTAGGGTCCCACTCGCTAAGTTACGCCAGCATAACCTGACAACTTTCCTACATAGGGTCCCACTCCCTAGTTGATGCCAGCATAACCTGATGACTTTTAAAAATAGGCTCCCATTCCCTAACTAATGCCAGCAAAACCTGATGACTTTCCAACATAGGGTCCCACTCCATAGTTGGTGCGAGCATAACCATATCACTTACCAACGTGGGGTCCTACTCTCAAGTTGATGCCAGCATAACCTGATGTTTTTCCAATGTAGGGTCTTGTTCCCTAGTTGATGCCAGCATAACTGGATGAGTTTCCAACGTAAGGTCTATCTCCCTTGTTGATGCGAACATAACCTGATGACTTTCAAACATAGGGTCCCACTGCCTAGTTGATGCCAGCATAACTGGATGAGTTTCCAACGTAAGGTCTATCTCCCTTGTTGATGCGAACATAACCTGATGACTTTCCAACATAGGGTCCCACTGCCTAGTTGATGCCAGCATAACTTGATGACTATCCAACGTAGGATCCCACTCCCTAGTTGATGCCAGCATAACCTGATGAGTTTCCAATATAAGGGGCTCCCTAGTTGATGCCAGCATAACCTGATGACTTTCTAACATAGGGTCCCACTCTATAGTTGATTCCAACATAACCCGACGACTTTACAACATAGGGTCTCACTCCGTTGGTAATGCCAGCATAACCTGATGACTTTCTAACATAGGGTCCCACTCCCTTGATGGTAGAGGCATAACATGATGGATTTCAAATGTAGCCTCCCCTCCCTAGTTGATTCTAGTATAACCCGATGCCTTTCCAACATCGGCTCCCACTCCCTAGTTGATGCCAGCATAACTAGATGACTTTCTAACATAAGGTCTCACTCCTTAATTGATGCCAGCATAACCTGATGAGTTTCCAACATAGGGTCCCACGACGTAGTTGGTGCCAGCATAACCAGATGACTTACCAACATGGCGTCCCACTCTTAAGTTGATGCAAACATAACCTGACGTTTTTCCAACGTAGGGTCCCGTTCCCTACTTGATGCCAGCATAACTGGATGAGTTTCCAACGTAAGGTCTATCTCCCTTGTTGATGCGAGCATAACCTGATGAGTTTCAAACATAGGGTCCAACTGCCTAGTTGATGCCAGCATAACTGGATGAGTTTCCAACGTAAGGTCTATCTCCCTTGTTGATGCGAGCATAACCTGATGAGTTTCAAACATAGGGTCCAACTGCCTAGTTGATGCCAGCATAACCTGATGACTTTCCAACGTAGGATCACACTCCCTAGTTGATGCCAGCATAATCTGATAAGTTTCCAACGTAAGAGTTATCTCCCTTGTTGATGCGAGCATAACCTGATGACTTTCCAACATAGGGTCCCACTCCATAGTTGATTTCAAAATAACCCGACGACTTTCTAACATAGGGTCTCACTCCCTAGTTGATGCCAGCATAACCTGATGACTTTCTAACATAGGGTCCCACTCCATAGTTGATTTCAAAATAACCCGACGACTTTCTAACATAGGGTCTCACTCCCTAGTTGATGCCAGCATAACCTGATGACTTTCTAACATAGGGTCCCACTCCCTAGATGATAGGGGCATAACATGATGGCTTTCAAATGTAGCCTCCCCTCCCTAGTTGATTCTAGTATAACCCGATGCGTTTCCAACAACGGCTCCCACTCCCTAGTTGATGCCAGCATAACTAGATGACTTTCAAACATAAGGTCCCACTCCCTACTTGATGCCAACACAACTTGACGACTTTCTAACATAGGGTCCCACTCCATAGTTGATGCCAGCATAACCAGACAACTTTTCAACATAGGGTCCCAATCCTTAGCCGATGCCAGCATAACTTGATGACTTTCAAACAAAAGGTTCCACTCCCTAGATGATGCCGGCATGACCTGATGACTTTCCAACATAGGGTCCCACTCCCTAGTTGATGCCAGCATAACGTGATGACTTTCAAACATAGACTCCCACTCCCTAACTGATGCCAGCAAAACTTGATGACTTTCCAACATAGGGTCCCACTCCCTAGTTGATGCCAGCATAACGTGATGACTTTCAAACATAGACTCCCACTCCCTAACTGATGCCAGCAAAACTTGATGACTTTCCAACATAGGGTCCCACTCCGTAGTTGGTGCTAGCATAACCAGATGACTTACCAATGTGGGGTCCGACTCTCATGTTGATACCAGCATAACCTAATGTTTATCCAATGTAGGGTCCCATTCCCTAATTGATGCCAGCATAACTGGATGAGTTTCCAACGTAAGGTCTATCTCCCGTATTGATGCGAGCATAACCTGATGACTTTCCAACATAGGGTCCCACTCCCTAGTTGATGCCAGTATAACCTGATGACTTTGAAATGTAGGGTCGCAATAACTAGTTGATGCCACCATAACCTGATGACTTTCCAACGTAGGATCCCACTCCCTAGTTGATGCCAGCATAACCTGACGACTTTCAAACATAGGGTCCCACACCCTAGATGATAGAGGCATAACATTTGGCTTTCCAATGTAGGCTCCCCCTCCATAGTTGGTGCCAGCATAACCTGACGACTTTCCAACGTAGGGTACAACTCCCTAGGATATGACGACATTCCAAAGTAGGGTCCCACTCGCTAAGTTACGCCAGCATAACCTGACGACTTTCCTACATAGGGTCCCTCCCCCTAGTTGATGCCAGCATAACCTGATGACTTTCAAACATAGGCTCCCACTCCCTAAATGATGCCAGCAAAACTTGATAACTTTCCAACATAGGGTCCCACTCCGTAGTTGGTGCCAGCATAACCAGATGACTTACAAATGTGGGGTCCCATTCTCATGTTGATGCCAGCATAACATGATGTTTATCCAACATAGGGTCCCATTCCATAGTTGATGCCAGCATAACCGGATGAGTTTCCAACGTAAGGTCTATCTCCCTTATTGATGCGAGCATAACCTGATGACTTTCCAACATAGGGTCCCACTCTATAGTTGATGCCAGCATAACCGGATGAGTTTCCAACGTAAGGTCTATCTCCCTTATTGATGCGAGCATAACCTGATGACTTTCCAACATAGGGTACCACTTTCTAGTTGATACCAGTCTAACATGATGACATTCCAACGTAGGGTCCCACTAACTACTTGATGCCAGCATAACCTAATGACTTTCGAACGTAGGATTTCACTCCCTAGTTGATGCCAGCATAACATGATGACTTTCCAACATAGGGTCCCACTCTATAGTTGATGCCAGCATAACCTGAGGACTTTCCAACATACGGTCCCACACCCTTGTTGATGCCAACACAACTTAACGACTTTCTAACATAGGGTCCCACTCCATAGTTGATGCCAGCATTACCTTTACGACTTTACAACATAGGGTCCTACTCCGAAGTTGATGCCAGTATAACCTTATGACTTTCCAACATAGGTTCCCACCCTCTAGATGATACGGACAGAACCATATGACTATCCAACGTAGGCTCCCACTCCCTAGTTGATGCCAGCATAACTTGATGACTTCCCAACAGAGGGTCCCACTCCCTAGTTTATGCCGACATATCTTTATGACTTTCCAACGTAGGGTCCAACTCCCTAGTTGATGCCAGCATAACTTTATGACTTTCCAACGTAGGGTCGAACTCCCTAGTTGATGCCACCATAACCTGATGATTTTCCAACATAGGGTCCCACTCTATAGTTGATGCAAGCATAACCTGATGACTTTCCAACATACGGTCCCACTCCTTTGTTGATGCCAGCATAACCTGATGACTTTCAAACATAGGGTCCCACTCCCTAGATGATGGCAGCATAACCTGATTACTTTCCTAAATAAGGTCCCACTCTCTAGTTGATGCCAGCAAAACCTGATGAGTTTCCTACGTAAGGTCTATCTCCTTTGTTAATGCCAGCATAAACTGATGTTTTGTTAACATAGGGTCCCACTCCATCGTTGATTCCAACTTAACCTGACGACTTTCAAAAAAAGGGTCCCACTCCCTAGTTGCATAACCTGATGACTTTCCAACATAGGGTCCCACTCTCTAGTTGATGCTACCATAACCAGATGACTTTCCAACGTAGGGTCCCTCTCACTAGTTGATACCAACATAACCTGATGACTTTCTAACGTAGGCTCCCACTCCCAAGTTGATGCCAGCATAACCTGATGAGTTTCCAATGTAAGGACTATCTCCCTTGTTGGTGCCAGCATAACCTGATGACTTTCTAACATAGGGTCCCACTCCATAGTTGATGCCAGCATAACCCAACGACTTTCCAACATAGGGTCCCACTCCCTAGTTGATGCTAACATAACCTGACGACTTTCAAACATAGGGTCCCACTCCCTAGATGAAAAAGGCATAACATTTGGCTTTCCAATGTAGGCTCCCCCTCCCTAGTTGATGCCAGTATAACCTGACGACTTTCCAACGTAGGGTACAACTCCCTAGGATATGCTAGCATAATCTGACAATATTCCAACGTAGGGTCCCACTCGCTAGGTTACGCCAGCATAACGACTTTCCTACATAGGGTCCCACTCCCTAGTTGATGCCAGCATAACCTGATGACTTTCAAACTTAGGCTCCCACTCCCTAACTGATGCCAGCAAAACTTGATGACTTTCCAACATAGGGTCCCACTCCGTAGTTGGTGCTAGCATAACCAGATGACTTACCAATGTGGGGTCCCACTCTCATGTTGATGCCAGCATAACCTGATGTTTATCCATTGTAGGGTCCCATTCCCTAGTTGATGCAAGCATAACCGGATGTGTTTCCAACGTAAGGTATCCCTTATTGATGCGAGCATAACCTGATGACTTTCCAACATAGGGTCCCACTCCCTAGTTGAAGCCAGCATAACGTGATGATTTTCCAACATAGGGTCCAACTCCGTAGTTGATGCTAGGATAACCTGGGGACTTTCCAACATAAGGGGCTCCCTAGTTGATGCCAGCATAACCTGATAACTTTCCAACGTAGGGTCCAACTCCGTAGTTGATACCACCATAATCTGATGATTTTCCAACATAGGGTCCCACTCCATAAATGATGTCAGCATAACTTGACGACTTTTCAACATACGGTCTCAATCCTTAGTTGATGCCAGCATAACTTGACGACTTTCAAACATAGGGTCCCACTCCCTAGATGATAGAGGAATAACATGATGGCTTTCCAATGTAGGCTCCCCCTCCCTAGTTGATGCTAGTATAACCTGATGACTTTCCAACATCGGCTTCCACTCCCTAGTTGATGCCAACATAAACATAATGACTTTCCAACATAGAGTCATGCTCCTTATTTGATGCCAGCATAACCTGATGACTTTCCAATATAGGGTCCCAATCCCTAGTTAATGCCAACATAATTTGACCACTTTTCAACATAGGGTTCCAAACCTTAGTCGGTGCCAGCATAACCTGTTGACTTTCAAACATAAGGTCACACTCCCTAGAAGATGCCGGCATAACCTAATGACTTTCCAACGTAGGCTCTGCCCTAGTTGATGCCAACATAGCCTGATGACTTTCCAATATAGGGTCCCACTCCCTATTTGATGCCAGCATAACCTGATGACTTTCAAACATAGGGTCCCACTACCTAGTTGATGCCAGTATAACCTGAGGACTTTCTAACGTTGGGTCCCACTCCCTAGTTGATGCTAGCATAACCATACGACTTTCCTACGTAGGGTCACACTCCCTAATTGATGCTAGCATAACCATACGACTTTCCAACATAGGGTCCCACTCCCTAGTGGATGCCAACATAACGTGATGACTTTCCAACGTAGCGCCCCACTCCCTAACTGATGCCAGCATAACCTGACGATTTTCCAACGTAAGGTACAACTCCCTAGTTTATGCCAGCATAACCTGACGACTTTCCTACGTAGTGTCCCACTCCCTAGGTTATGGCAGCATAACCTGACGAATTTCCAGCATAGGGTTCCACTCCCTAGTTGATGCCAGCATAACCTGATGAATTTCAAATATAGTGTCCCACTCCCTAGATGATAGAGGCATAACATTTTGCTTTCCAATGTAGGCTCCCCCTCCCTAGTTGATGCCAGCATAACCTAACGACTTTCCAATGTAGGGTACAACTCCCTAGGATATGCTAGCATAATCTGACGATATTCCAACGTAGGGTCCCACTCGCTAGGTTACACCAGCATAACCTGACGACTTTCCTACATAGGGTCACACTCCCTAGTTGATGCCAGCATAACCTGATTACTTTCAAACATAGGCTCCCACTCCCTAACTGATGCCAACAAAACTTGATGACTTTCCAACATAGGGTCCCACTCCGTAGTTGGTTCTAGCATAACCAGATGACTTACCAATGTGGGGTCCCACTCCCATGTTGATGCCATCATAACCTGATGTTTATCCAATGTAGGGTCCCATTCCCTAGTTGATGCCAGCATAACCGGATGAGTTTCCAACGTAAGGTCCATCTCCCTTATTGATGCGAGCATAACCTGATGACTTTCCAACATAGGGTCCCACTCCCTAGTTGAAGCCAGCATAACCTGATGACTTTCCAACATATGGTCCAACTCCGTAGTTGATGCTAGGATAACCTGGGGACTTTCCAAGATAAGGGGCTCCCTAGTTGATGCCGGCATAACCTGATGACTTTCCAACGTAGGGTCACACTCCGTAGTTGATACCACCATAATCTGATGACTTTCCAACATAGGGTCCCACTCCATAAATGATGTCAGCATAACCTGACGACTTTTCAACATACGGTCTCAATCCTTAGTTGATGCCAGCATAACTTGACGACTTTCAAACATAGGGTCCCACTCCCTAGATGATAAAGTCATAACATGATGGCTTTCCAATGTACGCTCCCCTTCCCTAGTTGATGCTAGTATAACCTGATGACTTTGCAACATCGGCTACCACTCCCTAGTTGATGCCAACATAAACCTAATGACTTTCCAACATAGGTTCCTGCTCCTTATTTGATGCCAGCATAACCTGATGACTTTCCAATATAGGGTCACTCCTTTGTTAATGCCAGCATAATCTTACCACTTTTCAACATAGGGTTCCAAACCTTAGTCGGTGCCAGCATAACCTGATGACTTTCAAACATAAGGTCCCACTCCCTAGATGATGCCGACATGACCTGATGACTTTCCAATGTAGGCTCCCACTCCCTAGTTGATGCCAACATAGCCTGATGACTTTCCAATATAGGGTCCCACTCCCTATTTGATGCCAGCATAACCTGATGACTTTCCAATATAGGGTCCCACTCCCTATTTGATGCCAGCATAACCTGATGACTTTCCAATATAGGGTCCCACTCCCTATTTGATGCCAGCATAACCTGATGACTTTCAAACATAGGGTCCCACTACCTAGTTGATGCCAGTATAATCAGAGGACTTTCCAATGTAGGGTCCCACTCCCTAGTTGATGCTAGCATAACCATACGACTTTCCTACGTAGGGTCACACTCCCAAATTGATGCTAGCATAACCATACAACTTTCTAACATAGGGTCCCAGCCCTTAGTGGATGCCAACATAACCTGATGACTTTCCAACGTAGCGCCGCACTCCTTAACTGATGCCAGCATAACCCGACGACGTTCCAACGTAGAGTCCCACTCCCTAGGTTATGCCAACATAACCAGACGACTTTCCAACATAGGGTCCCCCTCCCTAGTTGATGCCAGCATAACCTAACGACTTTCCAACGTAGGGTACAACTCCCTAGGATATGCTAGCATAATCTGACGATATTCCAACGTAGGGTCCCACTCGCTAGGTTACGCCAGCATAACCTGACGACTTTCCTACATAGGGTCCCACTCCGTAGTTGATGCAGCATAACCTTATGACTTTCAAACATAGGCTCCCACTCCCTAATTGATGCCAGCAAAACTTGATGACTTTCCAACATAGGGTCCCACTCCATAGTTGGTTCTAGCATTACCAGATGACTTACCAATGTGGGGTCCCACTCCCATGTTGATTCCAGCATAACCTGATGTTTATCCAATGTCGGGTCCCAGTCCCTAGTTGATGCCAGCATAACCGGATGAGTTTCCAACGTAAGGTCTATCTCCCATATTGATGCGAGCATAACCTGATGACTTTCCAACATAGGGTCTCACTCCCTAGTTGAAGCCAGCATAACCTGATGACTTTCCAACATAGGGTCCAACTCCGTAGTTGATGCTAGGATAACCTGGGGACTCTCCAACATAAGAGGCTCCCTAGTTGATGCCAGCATAACCTGATGACTTTCCAACGTAGGGTCCAACTCTGTACTTGATACCACCATAATCTGATGACTTTCCAACATAGGGTCCCACTCCATAAATGATGTCAGCATAACCTGACGACTTTTCAACATACGGTCTCAATCCTTAGTTGATGCCAGCATAACTTGAAGACTTTCAAACATAGGGTCCCACTCTCTAGATGATAGAGGCATAACATGATGGCTTTCCAATGTAGGCTCCCCCTCCCTAGTTGATGCTAGTATAACCTGATGACTTTCCAACATCGGCTTTCACTCCCTAGTTGATGCCAACATAAACCTAATGACTTTCCAACATAGGGTCCTGCTTCTTATTTGATGCCAGCATAACCTGATGACTTTCCAATATACGGTCGCACTCCTTAGTTAATGCCAGCATAATCTTACCACTTTTCAACATAAGGTTCCAAACCTTAATCGGTGCCAGCATAACCTGATGACTTTCAAACATAAGGTCCCACTCCCTAGATGATGCCGGTATAACCTGATGACTTTCCAACGTAGGCTCCCACTCCCTAGTTGATGCCAACATAGCCTGATGACTTTCCAATATAGGGTCCCACTCCCTATTTGATGCCAGCATAACCTGATGACTTTCAAACATAGGGTCCCACTACCTAGTTGATGCCAGTATAACCTGAGGACTTTCTAACGTAGGGTCCCACTCCCTAGTTGATGCTAGCATAACCATACGACTTTCCTACATAGGGTCACACTCCCTAATTGATGCTAGCATAACCATACGACTTTCCAACATAGGGTCCCACTCCCTAGTGGATGCCAACATAACGTGATGACTTTCCAACGTAGCGCCCCACTCCCTAACTGATGCCAGCATAACCTGACGATTTTCCAACGTAGGGTACAACTCCCTAGTTTATGTCAGCATAACCTGACGACTTTCCAACGTAGAGTCCCACTCCCTAGGTTATGCCAGCATAACCTGACGACTTTCCAACATAGGGTCCCACTCCCTAGTTGATGCCAGCATAACCTGATCAATTTCAAATATAGTGTCCCACTCTCTAGATGATAGAGGCATAACAATTGGCTTTCCAATGTAGGCTCCCCCTCCCTAGTTGATACCAGCATAACCTGACGACTTTCCAACGTAGGGTACAACTCCCTAGGATATGCTAGCGTAATCTGACGATATTCAAACGTAGGGTCCCACTCTCTAGGTTACGCCAGCATAACCTGACGAGTTTTCTACATAGGGTCCCACTCCCTAGTTGATGCCAGCATAACCTGATGACTTTCAAACATAGGCTCCCACTCCCTAACTGATGCCATCAAAACTTGATGACTTTCCAACATAGGGTCCCACTCCGTAGTTGGTGCTAGCATAACCAGATGACTTACCAATGTGGGGTCCCACTCCCATGTTGATGCCAGCATAACCTGATGTTTATCCAATGTAGGGTCCCATTCCCTAGTTGATGCCAGCATAACCGGATGAGTTTCCAACGTAAGGTCTATCTCCCTTATTGATGCGAGCATAACCTGATGACTTTCCAACATAGGGTCCCACTCCCTAGTTGAAGCCAGCATAACCTGATGACTTTCCAACATAGGGTCCAACTCCGTAGTTGATGCTAGGATAACCTGGGGACTTTCCAACATAAGGGGCTCCCTAGTTGATGCCAGCATAACCTGATGACTTTCCAACGTAGGGTCCAACTCTGTACTTGATACCACCATAATCTGATGACTTTCCAACATAGGGTCCCACTCCATAAATGATGTCAGCATAACCTGACGACTTTTCAACATACGGTCTCAATCCTTAGTTGATGCCAGCATAACTTGAAGACTTTCAAACATAGGGTCCCACTCCCTAGATGATAGAGGCATAACATGATGGCTTTCCAATGTAGGCTCCCCCTCCCTAGTTGATGCTAGTATAAACTGATGACTTTCCAACATCGGCTTTCACTCCCTAGTTGATGCCAACATAAACCTAATGACTTTCCAACATAGGGTCCTGCTTCTTATTTGATGCCAGCATAACCTGATGACTTTCCAATATAGGGTCCCACTCCTTAGTTAATGCCAGCATAATCTTACCACTTTTCAACATAGGGTTCCAAACCTTAATCGGTGCCAGCATAACCTGATGACTTTCAAACATAAGGTCCCACTCCCTAGATGATGCCGGCATAACCTGATGACTTTCCAACGTAGGCTCCCACTCCCTAGTTGATGCCAACATAGCCTGATGACTTTCTAATATAGGGTCCCACTCCCTATTTGATGCCAGCATAACCTGAGGACTTTCTAACGTAGGGTCCCACTACCTAGTTGATGCCAGTATAACCTGAGGACTTTCTAACGTAGGGTCCCACTCCCTAGTTGATGCTAGCATAACCATACGACTTTCCTACATAGGGTCACACTCCCTAATTGATGCTAGCATAACCATACGACTTTCCAACATAGGGTCCCACTCCCTAGTGGATGCCAACATAACGTGATGACTTTCCAACCTAGCGCCCCACTCCCTAACTGATGCCAGCATAACCTGACGATTTTCCAACATAGGGTACAACTCCCTAGTTTATGCCAGCATAACCTGACGACTTTCCAACGTAGAGTCCCACTCCCTAGGTTATGCCAGCATAACCTGACGACTTTCCAACAGAGGGTCCCACTCCCTAGTTGATGCCAGCATAACCTGATGTATTTCAAATATAGTGTCCCACTCCCTAGATGATAGAGGCATAAC
This sequence comes from Nicotiana undulata, assembly GCA_005239495.1. Lineage (NCBI taxonomy): Eukaryota > Viridiplantae > Streptophyta > Magnoliopsida > Solanales > Solanaceae > Nicotiana > Nicotiana undulata. The sequence goes on from MDKH01101010.1 coordinate 53,697, forward strand.
ATGATGGCTTTCCAATGTAGCCTCCCCTCCCTAGTTGATTCGAGTATAACCCGATTCCTTTCCAACATCGGCTCCTACTGCCTAGTTGATGCCAGCAAAACCAGATGACTTTCCAACATAAGGTCCCACTCCCTAATTTATGACAGCATAACCTGATGACTTTTCAACATAGGGTCCCACTCCCTAGTTGATGCCAACACAACTTGATGACTTTCTAACATAGGGTCTGATAACAACACAATAGGGGTATGAGAACTACTAAAGAAAATTAAGAAACATGCGGAAGCTAAAAGAAAAATAAAGAAACAAAAAAGACGAAAAATTAAAGATAGATTGAATTCAAGAAAGAGTTTCTTGAAATCAAGAAGTCTATTCTTGGAGTTGAATCTTAACAACAACAATTAGCTAACAAAGAACTAATCGCCTTTAGTAGAGACTTAAAAACAAGAAATTGATTGTGAAACCCGACCCTTTAGAATAACAAGAACAACAATAAGCCTAAACTTATCACCTTTC
>ML297250.1:0-16909 GCA_005239495.1 Nicotiana undulata
TCGTACATCCCGTGTTTCACGTATCTATGCTCCGGAGGTACATTGCAGATCCATCTCATGGTCTCGACTTCAGCGGTGTACAGTTGGACTAGGATTTGACTTATGAGGAGGAGCCGGTAGCCATATTAGCTAGGCAGGTTTGTCAGTTGAGATCGAAGAGTTATCCTTCGGTTCGTGTTCAGTGGAGAGGTCAGCATGCCGATGAAGCCTCCTGGGAGTCCGAGTCCGATATGCGGAGCCATTATCCCCATCTTTTCTCTGACTCAGGTACCTTTCTATGTCCGTTCGAGGATGAACGTTTGTTTTAGAGGTGGAGATTGTGATGACCCACAAGGTCCTTCTATGTTAAGTAAGCTAAATCTATGTTCCGAGGCCCCGAAAGCCTTCGTTAATCTCACCTCGATATGCGTGCGCAGCCCGGGCGTGTAGCCGAGAAGCTTTTATGTGAAAACTTGATGAAAAGTTGAAAATTATAATAATTAATTGATTAAAGTTGACTTTGGTCAACATTTTTGGTAAACGGACCGGGACCCGTGATTTGACGGTCCCGGAGGGTCCGTAGGAAAATATGGGACTTGGGCGTATGCCCGGAATCGAATTCCGAGGTCCCTAGCCCGAGAAATTAATTTTTAAAGTAAATTGTTTTCTAAAAATAATAACGACTTTTGAAAATGAATTTTTATGTGAAACCTGTGTTACCGGTCCCGTATTATGGTTCCGGAGCCCGGAACAGGTTTAATATGTGTTATATGAGCTATCTGTAAAACTTGGTGTAAAACGGACTTAGTTTGACNAATTCGAGGGCTCGGATGGGTACCGGGTAGGTCCCGGGGTGTCCTTAGGCTAAAATATAACTGTTGCAGGTCCGAGGGGTCAGTTCTATGAACCCCCCACCGTGGTCTGCGGTCCATTTTTCGCTGGCCGTGGTGGGGGGCCTGAAGGGGAGCTTCGCGGCCGCGGTCGTGTTTTCGCGGTCCGCGGTTGAGGGGCTGGGTCACTGGTCCGACTTCGGAGGCTTATATCATTTGATCGACAAGGAATTTTGAGATGATTCAAAAACGAAAGTTGTAGCCCTTCGTGTCTAGTTTTTAAAAAGTAAAGAAATCGTAATTTGGACGTCTATAGAGAATGTTATGGCCAAAATACTAAAGTATGTCACTGCAGTCATTTGTTCTCGGTTTCTTCAGCTTTTGCTACCGCGGTCGCGGCTGTTTTTTTGCTGACCCCGGTGGGAGACCAGAAATGGGTATAATCATACGCGAATTTCAGTTATTTTCATATTTCAAAGCCCTAAAAACATAAGAGGCGATTTTTCAAACACTCCTTCTTCTCCAAAACGTTTGTAAGTTATTTCTAACTCATTTGCTTTACTCCTTAACTTATTTTTACAAGATTTCACACTAGAATCTAGGCCTAAAATCCTAAAATCAAAGTAGAAATTAAGGGTTTTGGGTAGAGTTAGGTTTTTGGGAATTTTGGGCAATTCAACCCCAATTTGGGGTCAGATTTCAAAACAAATTATATATTCTACCTCGTGGGGGTATGGGTAATTGGGTTTTGGTCCGAGTCTCGTATTTGGACCAAGCGGGCCCGGGGTCCAGTTTTAGTATTTTTGGAAGAATGCTTGGAAATGGGTAATTAGGCTATGGAATTGATTTATTGAGTCATTATTGATACACTTGAGTTAATTATGTCTAGATAATACCATTCCGGAGTTGAATTCTAAAGGAAAGGCGGTGTTAGAGGGTTGATTGCTATATTTTGGACCCGAGGTAAGTGTCTTGCCTAACTTTGGTGAGGGAATAGGTATTGTGCTCTATGTGTTATATGTTTATCATGTTCAATGCATAGGTAAGGTGACGAGTACCTATGCATTGTGTGTCAAAGTATGTCCATGAGTCCATTTCTGCTTAATTCCTTGTTATTGCCTCAATGATTATCGTGTTATGAAGTAGTTCTTTTGGGAAGTTATGTACTCGTAAGAAATTGGTTAAAGCTGAGACCCTTGCCGGGCAAATGTGTTTGACTTTGATTGTTATTCTCCGTGTCGGGTAGTTGTGAATTGAATTCCGGTAATTGATTTCCTTGCCAAGTTTGTGATTTGTTGTTGATATTACTTGAGTGAGGAAGAGAGTAAAGCACGACGGGTGATGCTGTACCATTCATTAACATCATTCATTATTTATTTATTGCAATGTGAGGAACACAGTATAGCACGAAGGGTGATTCCGTGCCATTCATTAACATCATTCATTATTTATTTTATTGCAATGTGAGGAAGAGAGTAAAGCACGAAGGGTGTTGCTGTGCCATTCATTAACATCATTCATTATTTATTTATTGCAATGTGAGGAAGAGAGTAAAGCACGAAGGGTGATGTCGTGCCATTCATTAACATCATTCATTATTTATTCATCGCAATGTGAGGAAGACAGTAAAGCATGAAGGGTGATGCCGTGCCATTCATTCATATCACTCATTATTTATTTATCGAAATGTGAGGAAGAGAGTAAAGCACGAAGGGTGATGTCATGCCATTCATTCATATCACTCATTATTTATTTGTTGCAATGTGAGGAAGAGAGTAAAGCACGAAATGTGATGCCGTGTCATTCATTTTATTTTATTATTGCAAGCATTTCATATATATTTATTTGTTGCATAGTGAGGACGAGAGTAAAGCACGAAGGGTGATGTCGTGCCATTCATTTATCTGCTTATTTATTGTATTCAACATCTCATTTTGCTAATTACCTGTTACCCCCTTACTTTTTCATGTATCCCTTGCTTATCTGTTAAATAATTGTCACTTCTTTGCTATATTTTTGGTAGAACTGTACAGGTAGATTATCGTTGTCGTGTCTAGCCTCGCCACTACTTCGGCCGGGGTTAGGCTCGGCACTTGCTCAGTACAGGGGGTCGGTTGTACTCATGCTACACCTACACTTCTCTATGTTGTGCAGATCCCGCAGCCGGACCCGGTGGAGACTTATTGAGGGAGTATCCTTCAGTCCACTTCAGAGATTACAAGGTAAACCCGCAGACGTTCGTGGGCTTTGGCGTCTCCTCTATCCTTATCTTTCTATTCTGTCTTATTTTAGTTCTCAGACAGTTTGTGTATTATTTCTTCAGACTTTGTATTTAGTAACCTCTTAGTCAGTTTGTGAGTTAGTGACTCCAGGTGCTGGGATATTGTTAATGAATCGTGTTATTAGTGTTTTGATTATTTTCAGAATTTATCTACTTCCACATTTGAAAAAGGATTATTAGATGCTTTACTTAAACTCTGCATTTTAATGTTAGTACGTTAATGATATTGTATACGTTGGCTTGTCTAGCGGGTCCAACGTTAGACGCAGTCATGGACCAATGGTGGGATTTTGGGTCATGACAAAAACGGACTTTGGGAATATCTACTCAACTCACGCACTAATATGACTTTCCTCAGAAAATTGGAAACAAAACACACAAAAATATAATATAGAAAACCGTACTCAACATTACATTGTTGCGGCGTGCAATCCGATCCAAATAACATACCCGTGGTGGCGTGCCACCCGATCCAAACATAAAATTCACATAAGGAGATACTAATCGAGCTAAACTTCTCATTACTACAAAATACTAAATATCGTTCACAAGCAACGCTAAGTTCACAATACCATCCCCGGGGAGACATATAACGATAGAAGCTACATAACTCAAGCACAATTGAGGTGCGATATATGATCTGAATCTCACGAGCCATCCTGCTCACATAATACCATCGCTACGCAGAATCTCAACATATAAGAAAATTATCAAGTCGTTGCACAACTCACACGGCACAATATAATATCATATGAAATAGCAGACGTCAAAATAACACCCAACATTCTAATACTCCTCCATGAGGAGCTCTATACTGAAACAAACACCTCTGGCCTAATATAGAGCCCGTATTCATATTTAAATCCATCCACACACCTCAAGCCGATTCTGATCGCACTGCACTAGGCTAATAACCTTTCACGGGTCTCTAATAACCCCTCTTTTTCCCATACCACACAAGAACAACCATTATAACCGAAGTAAACCCCCACATTCCACAACCCAACCCCACTTGGTTTCAAATCTTCCATCAATTATTTGACTACCTGTCACACTTATACAATCTTACCGTGGTCACACTCCCGCAACCTTTCACGTAAGGTAACAAGTCTGCACATCCATACCACCGGCCACACTAACGTTTTAAGGCAAATCAAGAATCCTTAACCAGGATACAAAGCCTCTTTCACAAAATACCGATCTCAGGTGACGCTGAAGACAACACTAGTTACTCTAAACCTTCAAACACATTTCCTTCTCATCCGAGTTCGTGACATCCTTGTCAACACCGAACCGTAAATCTTGAATCCTCAACTTCCGAATCCCATGCTAGATGCCCTTAATCACGCCAATGCGTAGGAGTACAAGAATTTCATCTCAGCTCCTGAACCACTAATAGAGTAAACACTTCATCATGTAGAAACTTTCTACTTAACTCATTCCAAGAGAACCATAACAACACACAATTAAATTCTCATAACCGTACAATATACAAATCCTCAAGTAGTGGTCTAAACCACCACTTCCCTTGCAGGATCTGCCTACACATCACAGGCCATAATACTTAATTACCCCCAAATAAAACTAATTACGGAGGCCGTCAAGCCTCGCACATACCGCCACAAATCACATGCATAATCTAATCATGTTGGAGGTACTGATCACTGCCACTATCATGCCAATTCAACTATGGCTAACAGACCTGACTTTTTCTAACTTATCCTTAACTTGTCTTAGAAATAATAATAACTCCACTCAACACATAACGACTCAATCTGCAGTCCTCCCGAGTGGCTTTGTATCACGAGACCATGTTGTCTCAAATCCCACAAACCATCTCATACCCTCCTTGTGCGCATGCTCGCATCCTCAACTGATACACCCATTCCGAAAATTCCTCTATGAATCTGAATTCATTTTCCTTCATTCCTCCAAATACTATACTGTAAGTCGAAGATAACATAGAATACTCCAAGCCCCTTTTTCATAATCCGCTGCAAAATCTTGATTCTTAACCATACTATGGGCTTGAAATCCTTAAGCACCCCATTTTAACTTTTGAATTCATTAGGACCGTTGCTGAGAGTCACCCACTTTGACTTGGTCCCGAATATAATCAACTTCAAGGCTCTGCTAGCACACGAAATGATGAGTCCCAATATAGCACACATTCCTCAATCCTTTGCTCAATCACCACTGATATTTCCTTTCCCTTAGTCGTAATAACCCACCAATACACCAATGACAAGAAACCTCACAAGTAGATAACCATGCAAACCAATCGTAGGCGGTGGGACTCTCCCACTTAGCTTGAAGCTAATATTACACAACTCTGGAACTCACCAAGATCCTTTCTTCATGTCAAGAAACTCCTTTCTGTTGTGTCTAATATGTCATCGTATAATAGCCAATATTTCAAATTAAGCCCGTGGATCCAATCACCGTCCACTAAATTTCCCAAATCACTTTAAACTTTTCTCAAGATGTGCAGCTATCCTACCACAGAACCCATATGCTACGCTGCCACTCTCCCACTTTGGTCAAACTCACTCTTTTAAGCAACTACCCAACTTTCGCTTCTTACACTTGGCCTTCTAGAATTTTAACCATCGTTAGACACTTCCCACATGTCCTTCCTCATCTTTTTCTGCCCGACAGCGGCCTTAAATCAATATCTCTATCTGCAGCACTTGAACCGATATATCGCTATCAACTTCAATCCTTTCTGAAGATCCTCCTTCTCGAGCCGTCAGCCTTAGAAATACCCATTCAATCCTAAACCATTGCACCCCACGATCTTTGACAGTCTCTTCTCCAATACTATCTCATCATCCCCTGCCCCAAAGGCGAATTGTAGAAGATCATAATACCGGCGAACTGAACACATAACCGTAGATGAAAATTCCACCACACTTGAAAACACCAAGTCTTATTACTCTATCAATTCAAACCTGAACATTTATAGTCCAATGTCTTTCCTCCGCCGGAAATAAAAATACTGGATCTCGGAACCAAGCTCTGAGTCGACCTCCTTTCATGTCATTCACTGCCCCGATATATGGGCAAGCATCCTACCATCTTATCAATATTGTGCAATAACCAATCATGAGCATCATAGCAATCTGCGCATAGCCTCAAAGCTCTCAGAAGTGCAACTACCGAACTGAAATGACAGAATATCCTTCCGCAAGGCGGCGACAGTATCCCCAACCACTATAAAGAGAGTAGCATCCTGCACCATATCTGTAGTACCATTACAATTCCTCAAATTCTCGATTTATAGCAAGCGCTTCGTATCGCATAAGATTGAGTAGGAAAGAAACATAGGCATACACCTTCAAGGAATCAAACCGCACGATAAGGAATCAAGAAGGGAAGTACTCCTAACAGCCTTGTAGCCTCTCGAAGATAAGTACAAACGTCTCCATACCGATCCGCAAGACTCTACTAGACTTGCTCATGACTCGTGAGACCTAAAGGAACCTAGTGCTCTGATACCATGTTGTCAGGACCCAAAATCCTATGGAAGGTCGTGATGGCGTCGGACACCTCTGTCAGGCAAGCCAACACTAAAAGTGAATTAAATTTCTATTTTAATATTTTGAAATCATTACTTTTTATTACATTATATAATAATCAAAAAACTTTACTGAGTAAATAACGATGTCTTAACTAATTCAATTAACAAATAAGTCTCAATCCCATAACCCGGTGTCACAATTACTTGAACAATTTCTAGGGAAAAAATGTAATATAATAACTGTCCGGAATACAAATTGGACAGAAAGAAAATACAATACTCTGAAGGAGACTCTGCTGGTTGCGGATCGTCTCGAGGGATGCAGCTCACCTAAGTCTCCGAATCAACCACACCGCTATGCCCATAAGGCCACAGTCCATTCTTGTACATGTAAACCAAAATGTACAGCAAGTGTAGTATGAGTACGAAAAAAATGTGTACCCAGTAGGTGTCCCGCCTAACCTCGAAGAAGTAGTGACGAGAGGTCGACTACGACACTTACTAGCGGTCCAATAATATCAGGTACAGTAACGAAATGAATAAATATGAAACAGAGTAAATATATAAAACAAACAAGTATAAATTACACAGTGCAATTCCCTCCTTACAATTCACTCGGCTCTCAATTAGCAAATTCCTCCTGTAACCAAAACATATACATAGATACAAGGGGTTTCATCAAAGAGGTTGTTATACTTCAATTAAGGAGAAAACCCTTAGTTACATTGGCTTCTAGCCAAATATTACGCACGATTCAATAAGGATAAAATATATATAGGAAATGTTGAGGCGTACGGCCCGATCCAACATAAAAGTAAATCGTGCACTGTTGATGGGTCGAACGGCGCGAACCATAAATGCATCTATTAACCAGTCGAGGCGAACGGCCCGCTCCCATGAGAGTGGTACATAAATCCTGCCGAGGTGAACGGCCCGATACCATAAGAGTGTGGTAGAAGGACTTACCCCGCTCGCGAATCATACATGTGATGCGGTTACACATAGATTTCTCGAGTTATTACGGTATTCTTCCATTTCTTTTCAAAACATGAACTTTCAGTGAAAACTTTCAAGATTCCTATTTTTATAATGTTTTTCGATCCTTTCAAAAATATTTAATAAGTATGCTCAATCCAGCTTCTTCTCAAAACAAACAATAAACACAAATCAAATATAATAACAACAAAGCATGATGTAAGCCCAAGACTACCCGGACATAGGCATAACTAGTAGCTACGTACAGACTCTCGTCACCTTGTGCGTACGTAGCCCCCACAAATAGAAGTACCTAATAATTTAGTTCACCTATGGGGTTAATTTCCCTCTTACAAGGTTAGAAGGGAGATTTACCTCGCTCCGAAGTTCCATAACCGGCTTCCAAGCCCTTCTGATGACTCAAATTGATGCACAACGCCCCAAAACTAGCCAATAATTCTGCAAACCCATAAATATATACTCAAATACTCATTATAATCTAATTTATAACAATTTCTAACCACGATCTAATAGTTGATAAAAATCACCATCCGGCCCACGTGCCCGGATTTCGAAATATTTTGAAGATAAACATTACCTATAACTTCACGAACTCAAATATATGATTTATTCTTAATTCCATGCCCAAATTCGTGGTCAATATCCAAAAATACCAAGTTTTTTAGGTTTTCTACCAAAACCCCAAATTTCCACTAATTTTCCATGAATTTCCATGTTAAAATCTATATATAATCGAAGTATTTAACTTGCAATAGGTGGGAATCACTTACCTTGACATAGATGATGATGACGGAGCTCCAAAATCGCCCTTAGGTCGTCTCCAATGGAGGAAATGAGATGAAATGAGCCAAACCCATTTTTTGCAAACTTATACACTGCCAGGAAACTCTTATTCGCGCTCGCGGGCCTCCCCTCGCGTTCGCGAAGAATAAAAATTCTCTAAAAGCCATTCCAAACTCTTCTCATACAACCTCTAGTATAACGCTCATAACGTTTTTCACAAAACTCCAAATGACAAATGGTTTAATGTTATTAAAATTAGACTCCAAGATCTACATCTTTTATGTTTTGATCATCTCCCAATTACGTATAGATTTGAGATATAAGCTGCAAAAGTCAACCCTATGCAACACAAATTTCTTATTCGTCTTCCCGGACACCCTGTAGTGTACCATCCATAACTCTTTGTACACAAATCCAAATGCTAAATGGTTTATGTTTCTAAAAACAAGACACAAAGGACTACAACTTTAATTTTACATCATCTCAAAATTCTTTATAGATTGTGAGATATGAGCCTACGAAGTTAGACCTGCGCAACAGAGAGTTTTCTTCTTCACGAACGCGAAGAACAAAGTCCCTGAAGCCAAATCCTTCTTCGCTAAAGCGAGAGGATCCTCGCGAACACGAAGAACAACACCAGACACCAGCATCAGCCATTTCAAAACAGCCCGAAATGATCTGTAACCACCCCAAAACACACCCGAGGCTCCCGGGACCCCGTCAAATCACATGACCCAGTCCCATAACATCCAACGGACCTGCTCGAGGCCTCAAATCACATCAAACAATGCTGAAACCATGAATCGCACTCCAATTCATTGTTAATGAACTTTAAATTTCAACTTCTACATTCGATGCCGAAACCTATCAAATCATGTCCGATTGACCTAAAATTTTGCACACAAGGCATATTCAACATTACGAAACTACTTCAACTTCCGGAATCGGAATTCGGCCCGGATATCAAAATTTCCACTTCCGGTTCAACTCCTCAAAAACCTTCAAATTTCTAACTTTAGCCAAATGACTCAGAAATGACCAACGGACCTCTGAATCCCCTTCCGGACGTGCTCCCAATACCAGAATCACCATACAAAGCTATTCCCAGACTCGGAATCCCAAACGGACATCGATAACACTGAAACACACTTCAACCCAAATTTATGAACTTCGCCCAAAATGCCAACTTCCAGAATAGACGCTGAAATGCTCCCGGGTCATCCAAGACCCCATCTGGACTTACGCCCAAGTCCGAAATCATCATACAAACCTGTTGGAACCTTCAAATACTGATTTCGAGGTCGTTTACTCAAAAATCACCACCTAGCCAATTCTTCCAACTTAAAGCTTCCGAAATGAGAATTCTCTTTCCGAATTGACTCTGAACTTCCGAAATTCAATTTCAACCACGCGAGCAATTCATGATACTGAAGTGGAGATACTCATGGACTCAAACCACTAAACAATGAGATATTGCTCAAAACGACCGGTCGGGTCACTACAGTATGGACGTCATCATACCAATCTGTAAGACTCTACAAGACACTTGCTTATGACTCGTAGAACCTATAAACCTAGGGCTCTGATACCAACTTGTTACGACCCAAAATTCAAATAGTCGATGGTACCTAACTCAACCAGCTAGGTAAGCCAATTAACAGTAATCCAATTCAAATGAGATTCTACTAAGAAAATAAATGAAGAAATAACTTAACTTTATACAACAACTCAAGGACTATTAATACAAATCATGAGCTTCTAAGAGAGTTTACAAAGCTAGTATGAAACAAATACATCATATGTTCGAAATATACATAAAATTATTTATAAATGTAAACTCAGGTACCAAGATTTATAAAGTTATCAAGAACAAGAGGCAGCTCTAACTAGAACTCAAGCAAATCTCCAATGCCAGCTCCCCCCATACACAACAACATCAACTCCAAAATATGCACGCAAGGTACAGAAGTGTAGTATGAGTACAACCGACCGCATGAACTCAATAAGTAACAAACCTAACAATAGGTTGAAAGTTGTGACGAGTTTGGAAAACGGTCAGAGTCCAACACCAATAGCCAAAACAACTTGTAATAATATAATGGAAGTAGTACAAGTAATAACTCAAAATATATTATGCTCAACTCATTCACAGTTCGGAAAAATATACATGCTTTTCAAGTATAATAGTAAAACCCAAATCTTTCACCGAAATCACTAAAATATAAGTATATATTAGAAAACAGTGATTTTTCCCAAACTTTCAAATACAAATAAGATATTTCATTATCAGATAATATCAGGAAATTATATCTCTATGCTTACATGTCAATATGCATGTCAAATCATCAATGATCACATACCATCTAGCATGAGGAATATACATCTCAATACCTACATGTGAAATGCACATGTCAAATCATGAATGTCACAATACTGTATAGCATGAGAAAAATGCATCTTTATGCCTACATGCCAAATATGCATGTCAAATGAATGATTTTACAGTGATATTATGAGGTACTCTCATCCTTAAACATACACAAGATATTTGTCTCAAAGGCCCACTTCATCACACACGTGCACATTCACTCAACAGTGTACAAGTTCCTAGATCATAAGCCTCTCACCAAAGCACGTGCATATATATCATTGTACATGCACTCGATATTGGTATGTTAGACTCTGGAGGGGCGGATTCTACCCAAGCACTAATAAAAATCCTATAAGGCCTACCAAGGCGTGCAGCCCAATACACTAAAAAATAAGTCAATAAGGCATGTTGCAGCGTGCAGCCCAATCAATAATAATAATAATAATAATAATAATAATAATAATAATAATAATAATAATAATAATAATAATAATAATAATAATAATAATAATAATAATAATAATAATAATAATAATAATAATAATAATAATAATAATAATAATAATAATAATAATAATAATAATAATAATAATAATAATAATAATAATAATAATAATAATAATAATAATAATAATAATAATAATAATAATAATAATAATAATAATAATAATAATAATAATAATAATAATAATAATAATAATAATAATAATAATAATAATAATAATAATAATAATAATAATAATAATAATAATAATAATAATAATAATAATAATAATAATAATAATAATAATAATAATAATAATAATAATAATAATAATAATAATAATAATAACAATAACAATAACAATAACAATAACAATAACAATAACAATAACAATAATAATAATAATAATAATAACAATAACAGTAACAATAACAGTAACAATAACAATAACAATAATAATAATAATAATAATAACAATAACAATAACAATAACAATAACAATAACAATAACAATAATAACAATAACAATAATAAAAATAACAATAATAACAATAACAATAATAACAATAACAATAACAACAATAACAATAACAACAACAATAATAACAACAACAATAATAATAATAATAATAATAATAATAATAATAATAATAATAATAATAATAATAATAATAATAATAATAATAATAATAATAATAATAATAATAATAATAATAATAATAATAACAATAACAATAATAACAATAACAATAATAACAATAACAATAATAATAACAATAATAATAATAATAATAATAATAATAATAACAATAATAATAATAACAATAATAATAATAATAATAATAATAATAATAATAATAATAATAATAATAATAATAATAATAATAATAATAATAATAATACCGATATGGTATGCTGCGATGTGCAGCCCGATCAATAATAACACTCACAACACGACTCTCAAGCCCACCTCAGTCATCAATCTCTCATGTCTCAAGGGCTCACAATCTCGTACCACTCAGCGCAAACAATATTAACATGTGATGTAACAATGAATGATGAACAAAGACAGAGATATGATATGGAAATTGAGAACCATGACTGGGTATATAATTATAGTAAGAGCAGATAACTCAAAATAACAAAAATAGCCTCATTGGGTCACAACCGAATAAGCACATAATCTAAACATGACTTCTAACATAATTCACAACTCATATAATCAAACAAGTAGGGAGAACATGGATGTAACAAGATATAACAGCAAAACAAGTTCGGTCACAGTCTAATAGTCAACTAGAAATCATGATTTCCCTGAAGCACGCCCACACACTCGTCACCCAGCATGTGCATCACCTCAATACATCTCTTGTCACGCCCCCTTTTTCCTACTCGTAAAGTCCGGGTTTCAACATTATTGGGACAACTCATTTCCTTTGGGGAAAGGGGTACAATAAGTTGAAGAGTCGCCACCAAACGGATTAAGGTTCATTAGGGCACCTATTGCAAGTAACTCATGAAACCAGTTTGCATTACCAGAGATTGGGTAAGGGCTTGAAATTACCTCGAGGGGAAGGTGTTAGGCACCCCTCGAGGTCCACAACGGTGGGTCCCGGCCAAATTTACTTTGTGAATTAGTAAATTAATAGATAACAGTCTAAGCACACATATGTAAAAAAGAATAAAAGACTTTAATAGGTGAGCAGTCTAAGCACACATATGTAAATAAAATAAGGGAAGTCCTAAGTTGGTTAGCCTATAAGATCACATCTGTACAATACCCGGTAATCCTCCTCAACTAGAGGGGTTACACGTGGCATTAACGCACATGTCATCATATCCTTTTACTACTCATTACCCTCCCCTTAGCGGTTATATAAACGATTTTAAGTAATGACCTCTAAGCGTGTTTACCCATCCCTTCCTTTTGGTCCTGGAGGTGTTTATGACCTCTAAAATCAGGCAGTTCTAGAACCTCCTAAGGTGTTTAAAAGGGGGAAAATCTAAGTGACAACAAAGAACATATAGGACTGTCAAATAGGGAAACAATTACAGGGGCTCATGTTTACCTCCACACATAAACAAATAAGTAGCACGTCTCAAACAACAGATTTTAAGGAGTTTCGGAAAAAAGGTCCTAGAACAGGATATCAAGGTGAGCATCACAAACATAGAATATGCATCATTATTTTTTTTAAGCGAAGTGACAGAATCCTAATCAGTTGCCTACTGATTTTAGAACCTGTTAAACCATGGATAGTTCCACACATAAACATAGCATAATTTTATAGTTTTTAGAAGACCATTAATTACCTAAGGTTTTCCTAGGCGTAGGTATGTTGTACCCCTATAAACATGTTGTCTATAATGAGATCAGAATTCTAGAAATGGATTAAAATAGCTTGAGTTTTATTAAACCTTATAGGCATGCTAGTCTAGGTGTTGATTGTTACAGGAGTTGATTTCATACATATTTATACCAAACATGATGTATGTGTGTTGGGGTTGTTTTTAACTTCTTTATAGATAGTGATTTACTTAGGCGACATGATTCAGGACAAATACAAATACAGGCCTAAACAGGATCTCTAATTCACGTAGAGGAATGGTCATTTTATTAGGCAGGATCACAGTAACAACTTAATGATAGGATTTCTATGTGACTATGACTTATGCATAAACAGAATTTCGTAATAATGAAACAATGAGCCTATACCATGTTCTCTAATATGCAAAATCAGTGAATTGATGATCCTAAGGCAGGACACAGGTTCATGGCACGACTTTAATACAAATAGGCATAGCAAACCTAAAGGCATGACATCTATTGCATAATACAACCTAGAGCATTATTTCTATTGCAAATCAACGTAATATAAACCTAAAGCATGACTTCTACCTGGTTTCCCCACAAATATTATATAGGAACCCTCCCCTTTTTACTAATCACCCCAATATATGTTTACAAAGGATATTATTACAAACCAGGATTGAAAAAAATACATAAATGAATGTATACTATACTATAGGGAGCCTGAATCAGACCCAAAGTAAACCTGGGAATGCCAGGCCTTCAATACAGTCTCAGAAGCCAAAGTCTCGTAGCCAACAGGGTGTCCTAGTGTGTCAAAGTTCCCTAAGTATCTCAAGGACCCCGGACAATGCTCACACCAAGTCCCTTAAAATAGAGGACTGGTTATGTGCAGTGTGGAAGGGCCAGCCTTAGTATGTCAAAGTTTAGATGAACCTCATGGATTCCTAAGCAGTACACACACTAGAGGGGCAGAACCTAATATTCTAAGAGTAAAGTGAGAGTGCTCGACATAGTTTTGAAAGACATAGTAAAATAGTGTAGAGATAACTTTAGGAGTGAAAAAGTTTTCAGAAATGGAAAAAACAGTTTAAGAAGATGTTAGGAGTGACACCAGTTTTGAGAAGAATACTAAGAGTAAAAGAACAGTTTTGAATTCAATTCTGAGGGGAGAAAATTCAGCAAACAACCAATTAATCATAGAATACTCATATTCACACACACTTAACAAACATATTTACAAACAGGAGTGAAGGGGATTGGGAACATACAAAGTTGAAACCACACAAACAGGGAAAGATTTGAGGCAAAAAATTCACAGAACAACTAGAAGTCAAGTGAACAAGTCAGTCATGGTAATGGGCAGTTAGAACATAGATAAAGGGTGAGTAAGAGTCATGTTGAAGACATAGGTGCATAAGATAGGATTGGTCATACCACTTATGTGATGACCCAAAAGGTGATCCTAAGTAATTCCAACTAAATATGTGTTTCGAGGCCTCAAGCCTCCGTTAATCTCACCTCGATATGCGTGCACAGCCCGGGCAGGTAGCCGGGAAGCTTCCATGTGAAAATTTGATAAAAATGGGATTTTTGAATTGAATAATTGAATAAAGTTGACTTTGGTCAAAACATTTGGTAAACGGATCGGAACCCGTGATGTGACGGTCCCGGAGGGTCCGTAGGAAAATATGGGACCTAGGCGTATGCCCGGAATTGAATTTCGAGGTTCCAAGCCCGAGAAATGAATTTTTAAAGAAAATTGTTGTCTGAAAATAATAAAGGCTTATAAAAGTGAATAATTATGTGAAAACCTTGTTACCGGGTCCGTGTTATAGTTCCGGGGCCCGGAATAGGTTTATTATATGTGGTTTGTCCTATCTGTGAGATTTGGTGTAAAACGGGTTTGATTTGATTGGTTTCAGATCCAAGTGAGGAAAAATGGAGTTAATGAACTTGTGGGGTTTCTAAAGAATTTGAAATGTGGCTTGAGAGGTGATTTTATGTTCCCGAGGTCCGAATGAAATTTCGAGATCGGGAATAGTTTTGTTGTGTCGTTTATAACTTATCTGCAAAATTTGAAGTCATTCCGAGTGGTTTAGGCCGGTTCGGCGCGTTGAAGTGAATTCTAGAATTTCCAAGTTCTTAAGTTTTGAATTCAGGGGTTTTGGAGGGTGATTTTGAGTTTTAGCGTTGTATTGAGTGTTCCGTGAGCTCGAGCAAGTCCGTTTAATGATTTGGGACTTGTTGGTATTTTTGGACGGGGGCTCGGGTGGGCCCAGGTGCCTCCCGGACCCCGCGCGAGGCCAAAAACCAGCAAAAACCACTGCTGGTGCACAACAGCTGGTGTGACCGCAGGTGCGGTTGCCCAGCCGCAAGTGCGGGACCTCCACTGCGGTCCCAGCCTCGCAGGTGCGATCCCCAGCCCCTTGCCCAAAGTCAGCAGGCGCGAGACTCATGTCGCAGGCACGAGCCCGCAGGTGCGGTCCAGGCCATCGCAGGTGCGACTTTTCCGCAGGGGCGACCAAAATTCCGCAGGAGCGGGACCGCTGGTGCGGCTCCCAACCCCGCAGGTGCGAGCCCAGGGTCCCAGGCCCTTTTCCTCAATTGCGATCCTTTTCTCGCAGGTGCGAGACCGCACCTGCGGTCCTATGGTCGCAGGTGCGGAAACCCCTGTTAGCAGGCCCCTTAAATACTCTATAATTTCGGGTTTTCTTCACTTTCACCCATCTTCAACCACCATTAGAGGACAACCAAGCTTGGGCAAACACCTTCCACGACCACCCACTAAGACGTAAGTTAAAACCCATAAAACCTCTAATTCTAACACTAATTTTTAGTTAAATACACTAATAAACCACCTAAAATCATTGAATTAGGTAGTAAACTTTACAGTTCTTAGGAATTTCGTGATTTTCCATGTTAGGCCATACATTCTTGAATAAATTACATAACTTCGATCCTTAGACTCCGGGTAATTGATTCCTTCACGAATTTTCGAAAATCTAAACGTGTGGGCCCGGGGTCGAATTTTAGTATTCTTGGAAGAATAGTATGAAATGCATAACTTGGCTTAGAAATTGGTTTATCGGTACTTATTGATGTTAATAAATCCATTATGTCTAGATATTCCTGATTCGGAGTTGGATTCGAGAGGAAAGGCTGTGATTGAGGCTTGACTTGTAATTTTTGGAGCCGAGGTAAGTGTTTGGCTTAACCTCAGCTTGAGGGATTAGATATATAGTCTTATTTGCTATGTGCAACTCATGTCCAACGTATAGGCGTGGTGTGGAGTGCCTATGCGTTGCGGTCAAGTATGCCCGTGAGTCAATTCTGATGAAATTTGCTATGTTC
>ML297251.1:0-18835 GCA_005239495.1 Nicotiana undulata
CGTTACCATTAAGCACTTTAACCTTGAAGACTTAAGTCTTGAATTCTTTATGACTAAGTACTTCAATCTTGAATTCCTTAATGTCTTGCCACCTTTCCCTAAATTGTATGAGTCATATGTACATAGATATAGTGGCTGCCACGTGGGGTGGAGTGGAAAATATTAGTAATTATTCACTTATTAGGTAATTAGGCAATGTCCCGTTACCCGATAATTAATCAATTAGCCGCAAAATTAAGATTTTTTTTTTAAATTACTTAAAATTCTACTCATTTTTTTATATACTTTATACATCATACTATCACGGTCCTATGGTACCTTGTACGGTACTAGTCCATAAATATCAGGTATTATAGCTCGGAACGTATTTTATCCCAAATTGACAACCTTCAACGAAACTCATTTTCTTTAATTCGTGTACCCTTTATCCTTCATGGTACTTACTTATCGCTTGTTGTTAATAGCATAATTATGCTAACCTCGAGATAATCTCATTTTCGCGATTTTATCAATTTACTTATGGCGTATTTCTACATACGAAAATGTGGGCTGTAACAGGAAACCCCATGGATTGAAGGGGTCAGGTGACGGAGGGCTAGGGTTAGGGGAGAGTTTGAGAGAGAAGAGAGGAAGAGGGATTCAAAGGCGGCGGGGTGGAAGAAATGATTAGGGTTAGGGTGTTAGGGGTTAATTAAAAAAAGGAAAATGATCTTGGACCGTTGATCTTTTGAGATCAACGACCAGGATTTGATCTGAGGGGTTGGGCAGGTTTAAAAGTCGGGTCAGGGTATTGGGCTATGATTTTAATTGGGTTGGGGGTAATAATTTGGGCTAAGGTCCGAAACTAAAAATGGTTATTTGTTAAATACCGAATTAATTTGATAAAATAATTTATAAAATAGCTAATAAATGATTAAAATTGATATTTATGCATAAAATAATTTAAAATAATTACTTAATATTATAAAAATATAAAATGTCATTTTCTTGTGAAATAAGATAATTATGCACTCATGGGCTATTATTGCAAGGTATTGCAATTATAACCCTAAAAATGGTAATATGGCTATTCATGAAATAATTAAAGCTTAATTGTCACGACCCAAATCCTAGTTTAGGTCGCGATGGCGCCCAACTCCGATGTCAGGCAAGCCAACCTTAATTACTAGTGATCCCCTTTTTAACTTATCAAACATTTCCCAATACTTCTGAAGTTTTAGAACTTAATTACGAGATAAGCAAGTGATTTAAACAACTATAAAGAAAGAAATAACTAAATTAGTCACCAATAATAATTACAACCCAAAATAATATAATATCCACTACATGGGTGTGCCAGGAACCGGCGTCACGAGTCTACGGGCATCTAATAGAAATGAGTATCCAAAAGAAAATACAAGTCTGCCCTACCGTCTGATGAAATATAAATAGACATAGCAAAATAAAAGAGGAACTCCAAGGTGTTTCCAGAGAAAACGTCAAGGAGAGCATCTCATCGAGAAGTCCACACCAAATGTAGGTCCGGGACGAACTCCGGACGAATACCCAGATGCACCTGCCTCAAAACCGATACAATTAAGTACAGAAGCGTAGCATGAGTAAATAAACAAATATGTACCCAGTGAGTATCCCGTCTAATCTCGAAGAAGTAGTGACGAGAAGTCGACGTGATACTTACTAGGGCCAAAACTAAATAATATAATTAATTAAAGGCTAGGCAGGAATAGCAGTCGTAGTAATCACAAAGACATGAAGTATTAAGTATAAATTTGTAATTTCCTTTGCATGTCAAATTTCACTAACACATAATATATTAAATCTCATTTTTACGAGAATCAATTTACACAAGTATCGCAAAACTCCCAGTCAAATATATAGCACATAGTATGCCGAAAGCGAACGAACGAAGCATCGCAAAAATAAATGTGCACTGCCGAGGGTCGAACGACTCGAACCATAGATGCATGTATTACCCCGATCATGAATCAAACATGCGACGCGGTTGACATAATGATAGGGCTATCCCGCTCGCGAATCATACATGCGACGTGGGTGCCCGTATACATATACATAATTATCAAGAATTCAGGGATTAACAGAGATTATACTTGAAGACGAGAATTTAAGCAATGTAATTTTTGAATGAAACTTCCTAAATATTCTCATACTAATTCATGGATACTAAGAAACTCAATATACATTTAGGGTCACATATAGGGCACATAAAAACATTCTTGTGAGTCCTAAAACTACCCAACATAACATGATAGTAGCTACGCACGGACTCTCGTCACTTCGTGCGTGCGTAGCCCCCGCAAATAAGGACATGCAATTATTTATAATCACCTATGGGGTCAAAACTTTAAAGACCCATAAAATTTCATGTCTAATATCGAAGAAGTAGTGACGAGAGGTCGACGTGATACTTATTAGGGTCAAACCTGTAAAGATCCGTAAAATTTCATGTCTAAAATAAGGACATGCAATTATTTATAATCACCTATGGCAGTCCAGTTCCTATTTTGGCCCATTTGAGGGCCAACTATGCGACAGGAATGCGGACCGCATAGCAGGAATGCGATCGCATTCCTGACCTCATTTCCTGCTTCGGGGCTCTTTTAATTTCTAATTTTGCACCCGACCTCCAATTTAATAAAACACCCCTCCCCTTCATTTTTAGCATGCATCTGAACAAAAATAGAGAGAAGTGAGAGTGGGTTCTAGATAGAGAAGTCCCCATCTTCCCCAAATTGATTCTTCAAACATCACTTAGGCCCGGAAATTATCGAGTAATCTTCATCTTCTTCACTATAAGAGGTAAGTCCCCAACCCTTTTCCTTTTTATTCTCAGGTCTTAGCTAAAAAGGGTAGAACACATGGGCTAATTGTGAAAATAAGAGATAAGACTTGCATGCATGTGAATAATCTTCCATAATCTAGTAAAGGGAAACGAGTTTGGATAATTATTCACAAAAAGGGGGTTAGTAATCTAAGGAGTCACCTAGCGTTCGATAAAATGCCTAAATGAGTTCGAGTTATGTTCATGGTTCCTAATTCTAAGTGAAATATGTCACATTGTGGAATAGATTGACGGTGCTAGACGGTCCGGTGATTGGTGATAGATATTAAAGGGGAATTTCGACTCGAGGTATGTATGGCTAACTTTAATCTTCGTAGATTCACCTTGTTGGTGTCCGAACATTCGGTATGAGTTTCTTGCTAAGTAGATGTGAATTGATTGTCCGGCTATGTTGAGGTGTAAGATTTCATTTTCTGATTTTCTTAGTCGATTACCATGATAAGTGAAATTGTGAAAGGTGATTTCTTTGTGATTACTCTATCATGTGCAAGGTTCATTAAATGCTTGAATATGTTGGTATGAAAGAATGGTAACGAACACAAGTGTGTGAATGTATCTAAGTGATAAGGGATGTGTAACAAGCGGTGAAAAGGAGTTATGAATTGATTTAATTGAACTAAATGACCATGGCAACATCGTATATGACTTATTGTTTGGAAAGGTTTATTGTGGCTTGATTTCATACGGATTGTGGGATGTAATGGATTTATATTCTTGTTGATGGAAATCTTTGTGATTGGATTAATGGTTGAATTCAATTTACATATTCCCCGGCAACGGCGCCAAAATTTGATACGCTCAATTTACACCTTAAAAGAATGTAAGCGGTCGTTGTCAAATGTAGTAACCCAACAAGGTTGGGGTCAAATCCCACAGAGAACAATATGAGGGCGTTTAGGATTGCTAGAGAATTATCGCTTATCGCGCAGTGCCAAACAAATACGATTTTGATGTAGAAAATTGTGTTATAACTAAATGCGAAAATATAAACTAACCTAGAAACCAATTAAAATGATCAATGGCAACAAGTATCGATACTTCGGGTATTACACTCGAGTAATAATCCAATGTATTTCACGATTTTACAAATATGAGCGGGTAATGTTAATTAGCCACGGATAACATTTCTTAATTAGCTTTTCCCAAAGACTAACAAGACTTACTAATTGAATTATCCCTAGCCCAATTAGGAGATTAAGCACTTTCGAGTTTGGCTACAAGTAGTTCAATCCTATCCCTAGGTAGAATCTATAAAATGAGGGTTAAATCCTCAAGTTCTTGTTAATTAATCTTTCCCAACCCCAAATAATCTTTTCCAAAACTAATTCGGAGTTAATGGGCGAGTCCTAGGGTTAGCTAATCCCTTTGGAAATATTAAAGAACAAGAATAATTAAAATAACAAACACCCACTTCACAAATATATGAAAATCATTCAATACATAAGCACAACAAGGTATTTAATCCACACTTTAAACATGAATATTCCCATAAACCATATTCAAGTGTTGGAAAAATACTACACACTTAGATATACAATACAAAGCAAGGAAATGAAGAAATAAACACAAATGGGTAAAGAAAACTTCACCACAATGTCGAAATCTACAAATCCAAAGTGTGTGTGCAAACCCACAAATCAATACTTGTTCTTCTCTACTCAAAATATATTTACAAAGCTCAAAATATGTCCAAAGATATGCAAAGGATCGGTATGTATTCCCTCTGTAATGTGTTGGCAAGGTATGCTTTTTATAGTGGGCCAAAAATTCAAGTGAAAAGTGGACAAAACACCCCTGTCGGGCCGATATGCGATCGCATTCCTGTCGCATAACAGGAATGCGATTCGCATCTTCACGTTGATCCTCGCATATCAAAACCCTAGGTCCCAGAGGTTCATCGCATTTGAGATATGCGGTCCGCATTAGTGATATGCGACCGCATTCGTGCGTCGCATTTACAATGTAGCTTCAGGCATCAGATGGTGATGCGACTCAAATGCGAACCGCATTTGAGATATGCGGTCCGCATTAGTGATATGCGACCGCATTCGTGCGTCGCATTTACAATGTAGCTTCAGGCATCAGATGGTGATGCGACTCAAATGCGAACCGCATTTGAGATATGTGATCGCATAGTCGACCGCATTTCACTCATTAAACTTGACTCATCTTTCTGTTGCGGTATGCGATCTCTGGGCTCGAAATGCGATCCGCATGTTGCATATGCGATCGCATTCGGCCATTGCTCCCCTCTTTTCTCTTCTTTACTCTCTTTTGCTCAATTTCACTCCAATTCGACCTTAACCACTTCATGGCATCATTTTCCTGCAAATAGAGCAATTATACACTAAAAACGACCTCAAGTTATCATTTAACAATACAAAATCTAATGACAAAAGGCTAAAATGAGTGGCAAAATCACCACTCATCATAAAGACTATTGTGAACACATGATTGTTTGGTTGTTATTAAATTGTACTCTTGATGATGTGAAGCCTTGTGATTGAATTGTGGGTTGTTTTATTGTTGCTATGAAATGTGATTGTACGGTGGGATCGGGTTGCACGCCGCAACAGAAGAACCAAGGTTGATATGAGAAGAAATAAGGGTGGAATGTGAATTGCGCGGTGGGATCAGGTTGCACGCCGCAACAGAATGTAATAAGGCTGAAATGTGACCATCTGGTGGGATCGGGTTGCACGCCGCAACAAGAAGTAATAAGGGTGGATTGTTGAGAAGGAATAAGGGTGGAATATGATTGTGTTGAAATAAGAATCTGTGGAACTCTCAATTGTGTTTGTTTCTGTATCTGTGCACTATTTGTTGGTTCTTTTAACTGTCTCATATCTGTGTATTGTTTGATTTTACTTAGAGTAAAGTTTGTTCATACATACTAGTACTATTCAACGGTACTAACGTCCCTTTTGCCGGGGGAGCTACATCTTTTATATGGATGTAGGTGGTTCCATAGCAGGTAGCTCAGCCCGCCGTTAGTGGTGCCTCCTCTTCATCTTTTCAGCAGTTCTGGTGAGCCCCATTTCCTCTCGGGGCCGTGTGTGGACTACATCATTCACTTTTGCTTATGTTGTAAAAGGTATAGCCGGGGCTTTGTTACCGACAAGTTTATGTAAAACTCCTAGTACTCTTAGAGGCTCCATAGACACTGTGTGGGTTGTATATACATATATTTTGGGCGGTAGTAGTACTCACTCGTAATTGTGGATCGCATTAGAAATGTTGTATGTAACTAGTATGTTTTGGATTATCAATTGTTGAAAATTAAAAGAGGAAAATGAAATTATGTTATAAATTGCACTTGAAATCTAAATTGGCTACTTCATACAGAACAATGTATATTATGAACACGGGGTAATATGATGGGTAGGAAAGGCAATCCAGGTCCGCTTGACTGAGCTCATCCGGTTAGGCGCCGGTCTCGTCCCTCGATTTTGGGGCGTGACAAACTTGGTATCAGAGCCTAAGGTTTTAAAAGTTTCCTAGGATGTCTCGGAGCCGTGTATAGTACAACCCTTCTTATCGGTGTGTTATCGACCACATCTATAATTAGGGGGCTGCATGGACATTTAGGAAAATACCCTTTCATTGTTACTCTGTATCGTGCGATGAAGTGTAAGATGAGAATATCTTTATCTAACTCATGCATTATCCTAATATTCAGTAAATGGCACCCAAGAAGAGAGCTCGACTCGGCCTAGAGGCCAATGCCACACCAAGTGTGGCCATAAATTCCTTATCTGACGGTGCGAGTGAGAATGATTCCCCAACCTTGAATCTGCCTGACCCTTCCATTCCAGGCCAATCTGTTCCAATTCCTGCTCCGGCAGAGGGTGCCACAGTCCCTCCCGCTGATGTTCCTTATCCTTCCTTTGTCCCAGCTTCCGGTCCCGGTATTTCTGATGGGGACCTCAGGGGAGCTATTCAGATGTTGACTCAGCTAGTGTCCTCCCAAGCCCAAAGATCACAGGCTGCCCCTGCTTCCTCTAGCGAGCAAGGGGATTCTTCGGGTTCCAGAGTCAACTAGTTTCTGCGGTTAGCCCCTCCAGAGTTCACAGGCTCCGACCTAGAGGCCGATCCTCAGGATTTTATAGATGAAATGTACAAGATTCTCCCAGTTATGAAGGCTACAAAGACAGAGGGAGTTGAGTTAGCTTCCTATCGTCTGAAGAAAGCGACATATTCATGGTTCGATATGTGGGAGAGTTCCCGTGGATAGGGGAGCCCTCCAGCGAGGTGGGTCGAGTTTGTATATGCTTTCATGGATCATTTCTTGAGTTTGTGCGCTTGTCCAAGTATGCTACCCACATGATGTCGACTATGGAGGCCAGAGTTCGTCGGTTTGTTCAGAGCCTTGGTCCCTTGGTTGTCAAGGAGGTTGCTATAGCTGCTTTGCACTCAGATATGAACTATGGGAAGATTGTGGGATTCGCCCAGGCTACGGAGGCTTGAAAATTAAAGATAAGAATGGAGAGACAACAGTAGTAGGACCCGGTCAGCGGGTAACCCTGGGAGTTCGGTCGGAGGTGTAAGATCTGCCCTTGGGAGAGGGTCATCAGGACCATCTCAGTCATATGCTCAGTCCTCAGCCATTGCACCGCCATCAGGGCACATCTATCAGCAGGGAGGTCGTTTTGGACCAGATTCAGACAGCATGAGGTCCCATCAGTCGGGTCATTCAAGTGGGAGGTTCCAGCAGCAGCGGAGGTCCCCATGTCCTAAGTGTGGGAGGTTCCATTATGAGCCATGTTACCTGGATATCCCGGTATGCTATAGATACAGAGTGAGGGGCCATGTTCAGCGAGATTGTCGTGCGCCCATTCAGGGCACAGGTAGGGCTACTGCTCAGCCATTCAGTTCATCAGCCGCTACGTCTTCGGCACACCCTTCAGCACCAGTAGGGCGCGGTGCAACTAGGGGTAGAGCACGGGGTCAAGGGGGACCCAGTCGATTTTATGCTTTGAGTGGTCGCCAGAGTGCGGAGGCTTCTCCAGATGTTGTCACAGGTATTCTGACTGTTCAACCACATGATGTTTATGCTCATATTGATCCCCGATCTTCATTTTCATATGTTACTCCATTTATTGCCTCAAGTTTGTGGATAGAACCCGAACAACTTCATGAGCCGTTCTCTGTGTCGACTCCGGTTGGTGATTCTATTACGGCCGCGCGATTCTATAGGAATTATGTTGTCACGGTGTGTGGTTGAGATACCACGGCCGATCTTATTGAGCTAAGAATGGTGGATTTTTATGTTATCATGGGGATGGATTGGCTCTACTCGTGCTTTGCTAAACTTGACTGCCGAACCAGAATTATGAGGCTCGAGTTTCCTGATGAACCGGTTATTGAATGGAAAGGGAATGATATTGTGCCGAGGGGCAAGTTTATTTCCTATCTTAAGGCTTCCAAGATGATCAGGAAGGGGTACATCTATCATTTGGTCCGAGTTGCGGACACCACTTCTGAGGTGCCTGCTCCCGAGTCCGTGCCGGTTGTGAATGAGTTTCTTGAAGTATTTCCGGATGAGCTCCCTGGAATTCCACGAGATAGAGAGATCGATTTCAGGATTGATGTATTGCCAGATACGCAGCCAATATCTACTCCACCTTACAAAATGGCGCCAACAGAATTGAGAGAGTTAAAAGAACAATTGAAAGATCTATTAGAAAAGGGTTTCATTCGACCAAGTGTGTCACCTTGGGGCGCACCTGTTCTTTTTGTCAGAAAGAAGGATGGATCGCTTCGGATGTGTATTGATTATCGACAGCTCAACAAGGACACCATCAAAAACAAATATCCATTGCCTCGGATAGATGACTTGTTCGATCAATTGCAAGGTGCTAGGTTTTTCTCCAAGATTGATTTACGGTCCGGGTATCACCAGTTAAAGATCAGGGAGCAGGATATCCCTAAGACCGCTTTCAAGACTCGTTATGGGCACTTTGAATTTTTGGTGATGTCCTTTGGGCTAACTAACGCCCCAACAACTTTTATGGATCTTATGAATCAGGTTTTCAAACCGTTTCTTGACTCCTTTGTGACTGTCTTCATTGACGATATCCTTGTTTATTCGCGGAGTCGGGAAGATCATGCTAATCACCTCAGGGCAGTTCTGCAGACTCTTCATCAGCACCAGTTGTATGCAAAGTTTTCAAAATGTGAGTTTTGGCTAGTATCAGTCACCTTTTTGGGCCATGTTGTTTCCAGGGAAGGGATTCAGGTTGATCCTCAAAAGATCGCAGCGGTGAAGGATTGTCCTAGACCAATGACCCCGATAGAGATTCACAGTTTCTTGGGTCTATCTGGGTATTATCAGAGGTTTGTGGATGGATTCTCTACCCATGCCTCCCCATTGACTAAGCTGACGCAGAAAGTAGTTAAGTTCTAGTGGTCCGATGCTTGTGAAAAGAGTTTTTGGGAATTGAAATCAAGATTGACTTAAGCACCGGTGTTGACCTTGCCAGAAGGTACAGAAGGATTAGTGGTTTATTGCGATGCTTCGAGGGTTGGTTTGGGGTGTGTATTGATGCAATGTGGTAAAGTTATAGCGTATGCTTCAAGGTAGCTCAAGAATCACGAGAAGAATTATCCGACGCATGATTTGGAGCTCGCGGCAGTTGTGTTTGCATTGAAAATCTGGCGGCATTATCTTTATGGGGTCCATATGGACGTGTTCACAGACCACAAGAGTCTTCAGTATTTATTCAAGCAGAAGGAGTTGAACTTAAGGCAGCGGAGGTGGTTAGAATTGCTCAAAGATTATGATATGAATATTTTGTACCATCCAGGAAAGGCGAATGTGGTAGCCGACGCTCTTAGTCGGAAATCCATGGGTAGCTTGGAATATTTTGAAGCCGGTCAGAGGCCTTTGGCACGGGAGGCTTACCAGTTGGCCAGTCTAGGGGTCTGTCTTTCGACCTCAAATGAAGGGAATGTCGTGGTGCGTAATGGAGCAGAGTCTTCACTTGTAGCGGAAGTCAAGGAAAAGCAATTCAGAGATCCATCATTGGTACAGTTGAGGGAGGCAATCTTGAATCACAAGACGTCAACACTTTTACTCAGCAATGATGATGGTGTCTTGCGGTGTCAAGGGAGGCTATGTGTTCCGGATGTGGATAATCTTCGGGAGAGGGTAATGGCAGAGGCTCATAATTACAGGTATTCTGGTCATCCAGGTTCTGCGAAAATGTATCGTGATCTCAAGGATATTTATTGGTGGAATGGTATGAAGAGGGGTTTGTCGGACTTTGTGTCTAGGTGTCCGAACTGTCAGCAAGTGAAGGCCGAGCATCAGAGGCCCGGTGGGTTGGCTAAGCTTATGGAAATACCGATGTGGAAATGGGAAATGATCAATATGGACTTTGTGGTAGGGTTACCCGGCACTCAGTGCAAGTTCGACTCAATTTGGGTAATAGTGGATCGACTCACGAAGTCGGCGCATTTCTTGCCAGTCAAGTCCACCGATACTGCAGAACAGTACTCTTAGTTATATATCAAAGAAATAGTCAGACTCCATGGAATTCCAGTTTCTATTATCTCGGATCGAGGAGCCCAGTTCACAGATAACTTTTGGAGGAAATTTCAACAAGGTTTGGGTACTCAGGTAAATCTCAGCACAACTTTCCACCCACAGACGGACGGTCAAGTGGAGCGGACTATTCAGACGCTTGAAGATATGTTGCGGGCTTGTGTTTTAGATTTCAAGGGTAGATGGGATGATCACTTGCCGCTTATAGAGTTTGCTTACAATAACAATTTCCATGCTAGTATTCAAATGGCCCATTTGAGGCATTGTACAGTAGGAGGTGTAGGTCTCCAATCGGATGGTTCGAGGTTAGTGAGGCGGAACTGTTATGACCGGATCTTGTGCATCAAGCTATGGAAAAAGTTAGAGTCATTCAGGAAAGGATAAAAACTGCTCAGAGTCGTCAGAAATCCTATGCGGATGTTCGTCGTAGAGATTTGGAGTTTCAAGTAGATGATTGGGTATTCTTGAAGGTGTCTCCCATGAAGGGAGTGATGCGGTTTGGGAAGAAAGGGAAATTGAGCCCAAGGTATGTCGGGCCATATCGGATCGCTCAAAGGATAGGGCAAGTAGCGTATAGGCTAGAATTGCCCCCTGAAATGTCATTAGTGCATCCAGTGTTTCATGTGTCCATGCTAAAGAAGGTAATTGGAGATCCATCCTCCATCGTGCCAGTTGAGACCATTGAAATTAATGAAGAATTATCGTATGAGGAGGTTCCAGTTGCTATTCTTGATAGGCAAGTCCGTAAATTGAGAAACAAATAAATTGCTTCTGTTAAGGTGTTATGGCAAAGTCAGCAATTCGAGAAGCCACGTGCGAAGCGGAAAGTGAAATCAAATAAAAATATTCCCATTTGCTTAAACAAGTCTAGTAGTGATCGTGAGAGCTTCCATCTCTAAGCAATTATATGTTGTGTCAAATTTTGTGCAAAAAGCACCCCATCCCCACCCCCACCCCCCAAAATGCCCTACTCTTGTAACATCTCAAGTTGTGCCATATTTGTATATGTTGTGATTATTTGGGTAATGTGCAACTCCTTGAAGTAAGCTAACTTATGTGCAATTCATGTGATAGTTAAATAATATGCAAGTTGTGGTGTTAACTGAATTATGTATAAGCATGTTGAAGTAATTGAATTATATACGATTTAATAAGATAACTGAATTATGTGCAAGTTGTTGGAGTAATTGAAAATGTGTGAGATTTATTAACAATGTGTTTCAGGGGCTCTCTGATAGGTAGATAAGCCTAATTACAAAGGAAACTCTGGCAAAATTTTCAGAAAACATCGGAGTTAGTGAAAATTGGGGACTAGCATATTGTGTTGTCCAAAATGATTCCCCCGATTCTCATTCGGGGACGAATGATTTTAAGTAGGGGAGGATGTGAAGACCCGTAAAATTTCATGTCTAAAATAATGCCCGAATAGGCCCCCGTGTTGTTATAACTGTAAAATTTCTTTAAAAGGGACCCTTTTTGAAGTAAAAAGTACCCCGGGACTTAAAACATAAAAATTTCCAAAATTGCGCTGTTATGCGACGCACTATGCGATCGCATAACAGGTATGCGGACCGCATAGTGGTCGTATACATGGACAACCTTCTGTCCAATTTGAGAACAACCATGCGCCCCAAGATGCGATTACATTTTGGGAATGCGGACCGCATAGCTGTCGCGTCCTTGCATCTCCATTTTCTGCGGAGGAGGTTATGCGAAGCACTATGCGATCACATAACATGTGTGCGGGCCGCATAATGATCGCATACCAGGGCAGTCCGGTTCCCATTTTGTCCCATTTGAGGGCCAACTATGCGCAGGAATGCGGACCGCATAGCAGGAATGAGATCACATTTCTGACCTCATTTCCTGCTTCAGGGCTCTTTTAATTTCTAAATTTGCACCCGACCCCCAGTTTAGTAAAACGCCCCTCCCCTTCATTTTTAGCATGCATCTAAACAAAAATAGAGAGAAGTGAGAGTGGGTTCTAGAGAGAGAAGTCCCCATATTCCCCAAATTGATTCTTCAAACATCACTCAGGCCCGGAAATTATCGAGTAATCTTCATCTTCTTTACTATAAGAGGTAAGTCCCCACCCCATTTACTTTTTATTCTCAGGTCTTAGCTAAAAAGGGATAGAACGCATGGGCTAATTGTGAAAATAAGAGATAAGACTTGCATGCATGTGGATAATCTTCCATAATCTAGTAAAGGGAAACGAGTTTGGGTAATTATTCACAAAAAAGGGGTTAGTAATCTAAGGAGTCACCTAGCGTTCGATAAAATGCCTAAATGAGTTCGAGTTATGTTCATGGTTTCTAATTCTAAGTGAAATATGTCATATTGTGGAATAGATTGATGGTGCTAGACGGTCTGGTGATTGGTGATAGATATTAAAGGGGAATTTCGACTCGAGGTATGTATGGCTAACTTTAATCTTCGTAGAGTCACCTTGTTGGTGTCAGAACATTCGATATGAGTTTCTTGCTGAGTAGATGTGAATTGATTGTCCGACTATGTTGAGGTGTAAGATTTCATTTTCTGATTTTCATAGTCGATTACCATGATAAGTGAAATCGTGAAAGGTGATTTCTTTGTGATTACTCTATCATGTGCAAGGTTCATTAAATGCTTGAATATGTTGGTATGAAAGAATGGTAACGAACACAAGTGTGTGAATGTATCTAAGTGATAAGGGCTGTGTAACAAGTGGTGAAAAGAAGTTATGAATTGATTTAATTGAACTAAATGACCATGGCAATATCGTATATGACTCATTGTTTGGCAAGGTTTATTGTGGCTTGATTTCATACGGATTGTGGGATGTAATGGATTTATATTCTTGTTGATGGAAATCTTTGTGATTGAATTAATGGTTGATAAAGACTATTGTGAACACATGATTGTTTGGTTGTTATGAAATTATACTCTTGATGATATGAAGCCTTGTGATTGAATTGTGGGTTGTTTTATTGTTGCTATGAAATGTTATTGTACGGTGCAATCGGGTTGCGCGCCGAAACAGAAGAAATAAGGTTGATATGAGAAGAAATAAGGGTGGAATGTGAATTGCACGGTGGGATCGGGTTGCACCCCGCAACAGAATGTAATAAGGCTGAAATGTGACTGTCCGATGGGATCGGGTTGCACGCCGCAACAAGAAGTAATAAGGGTGGATTGTTGATAAGGAATAAGGGTGGAATATGATTGTGTTGAAATAAGAATCTGTGGAATTCTCAATTGTGTTTGTTTCTTTATCTGTGCACTATTTGTTGGTTCTTTTAACTGTCTCCTATTTGTGTATTGTTTGATTTTACTTAGAGTAAAGTTTGTTCATACATACTAGTACTATTCAACGGTACTAACGTCCCTTTTTCCGGGGGTGCTACATCTTTTATATGGATGTAGGTGGTTCCATAGCAGGTAGCTCAGCCCGCCGTTAGTGGTGTCTCCTCTTCATCTTTTCAGCAGTTCTGGTGAGCCCCATCTCCTCTCGGGGCCGTGTGTGGACTACATCATTCTCTTTTGCTTATGTTGTAAAAAGTATAGTCGGAGCCTTATTGCCGACAAGTTTATGTAAAACTCCTAGTACTCTTAGAGGCTACGTAGACATTGTGTGGGTTGTATATACATATATTTTGGGCAGTAGTAGTACTCACTCGTAATTGTGGATCGCATCGAAATGTTGTATGTAACTTGTATGTTTTGGATTATCAATTGTTGAAAATTAAAAGAGGAAAATGAAATTATGTTGTAAATTGCACTTGAAATCTAAATTGGCTACTTCATACGGAACAATGTATATTATGAACACGGGGTAATACGATGGGTAGGAAAGGCAATCCAAGTCCGCTTGACTAGGTTCATCCGGTTAGGCGCCGATCTCGTCCCTCGATTTTGGGGCGTGACAAAAACTAAATAATATAATTGATTAAAGGCTAGGCAGGAATAGCAGTCGTAGTTATCACAAAGACATGAAATATTAAGTATACATTTGTAATTTCCTTTGCATGTCAAATTTCACTAACACATAATATACTAAATCTCCTTTTTACGGGAATCAATTTATACAAGTATTGCAAAACTACCAGTCAAATATATAGAACATAGTATGCCGAAAGCGAACGGCCGAAGCATCGCAAAAATAAATGTACATTGTCGAGGGTCGAACGACTCGAACCATAGATGCATCTATTACCCCGATCACGAATCGAACATGCGACGCGGTTGACATAATGATAGGGCTATCCCGCTCGGGAATCATACATGCGACGTGGGTGCCCGTATACATATACATAATTATCAAGAATTCAGGGATTAACATAGATTATACTTGAAGACGAGAATTTAAGCAATGTAATTTTTGAATGAAACTTCCTAATATTCTCATACTAATTCATGGATACTAAGCAACTCAATATACATTTAGGGTCACATATAGGGCACATAAAAACATGCTTGTGAGTCCTAAAACTACCCGACATAACATGATAGTAGCTACGCATGGACTCTCGTCACTTCGTGCGTGCGTAGCCCCCGCAAATAAGGACATGCAATTATTTATAATCACCTATGGGGACAATTTCCTCTTACAAGGTTAGAAAGGAGACTCGCCTCGTGCCGAGCCTACTCTCCGGGTCAAGAACGCGCCCAAAACTCCAAACTCGTCTCCCAAGGACTCGAAACTAGTCAAATATGGTATACATGAATCAATCTATGCTCAAAAGTATGAAATTTCCCTAATTAAGTAGTTATTTCAACCTACTTTGAATAATCCCAAAATACACCCCGGGCCCACATGCTTGGATTCCGGAAATTCTCGTAGGAAACACTTACCCATACCCTACGGATCATTAATATATGACGTTTGTATGATTTCATAGCTAATTAGTGGATAATTCCCTAAATTTCATAAAGCCCTAGGTTTTTACTCTAACCCTTGATTTTCACTAATTAGGAGGTTAATTTACCTAGGAATTCATGTATTAAACTAACATTAGAGTAGAAATCACTTACCTTTCAGTAGCTAAGTCGTTTGGATCTTTTCCAAGCTCTCAAGGTCGACTATGGGGGAAGAAATGGGGTGAAAATGATTATGTCCCGTGTTTTAAAAGAACTCACTGCCTACAAGGATACCGCACTTGCGGCTCAAGGACCGCACCAGCGGTCTCGCACCTGCGAGGAAAATATCACACCTGCGGAATTGAACCAGGGGGTCTGGGCTCGCACCTGCAGAGAGGAGCTCGCACATGCGGCTCCGCTCCTGCGGTTATTATCCGCACCTGCGAGAAATGGGAAGCCTCACCTGAAGCCGCACCTACGAGGCAAGGACCGCAGGAGCGGTCTCGCACCTGCGACTGGGCAACCGCAGGTGCGGTTACACCAGATCAGGTGCACCAGCAACTGCTTATTGCTAGTTTTTGGCATCGTTTGGTGCCCGAGCGGCACCTGGGCCCCCCGAGCCCCCGTCCAAATATACCAACAAGTCCCAAATCATAATACGGACTTGCTCGAGCCTTCGGAACACTCAAAACAACGCTAAAACTCAAAATCGTACCTCAAAACCTCTAAAATCAAACTTAAGAACTTTAAGTTCTTGAATTAGATAGCAATGCGCCAAACCGACCTATACTACTCGGAATGACACCAAATTTTGCAAGAAAGTCATAAATGACATAACGGAACTATTCACGGTCTCGAAAGTCCGTTCGGACCTCGATAACACTAAAACACGTTCCAAACCTCAATTCAAACTTAATGAAACTCTATTTTCGCTATTGGGTGCCGAAACGCTCCCGAGTCATCCAAAACCCATTTCGGACATACGCACAAGTCCGAAATCATCATACGAAGCTACCAGAATTGTCGAAACCGATTCTGAGGTCATTTACTCAAAACGTTGACCGAAGTCAAACTTGACCTTAAAGGCCAAACTTAAGGTACTAAGTGTTCCTATACTGCTCCAAACTCTTCCAAATTCCGAACCACACGTTCCCACATATCATAAATCATACAAAGCCACTACGAAAAGTCTCATTTAGGGGAACGGGGTCCTATACCGCAAAACGACCGGTCGGGTCGTTACATTAATATAAATATAAATGATAAAATTAAGCAGTAAAATTATCATAAAACCATTTGTGATGCAATTAGAAATTGTTTATATAATAAAAATACTGGGACAAATTAATTAAAAAATCCTTAAGAAATGTGGAAATTATGGAAAAAATATTAATTGATGCTCATCCATTGTTTTGAAGATATATATGCACTTTGAAAATAATATAGGGAAAAATTGGGTATCAACAAATATTAGGTTAAAATCCCTAGTTATCAGGTATAACTCTAATTACAGAAGGAAATCACATAATTAGCTAATTAACTGCATCTGATTTGATCCGTTCCGAGATTTACGCCATGATCCTCGACCAATCACGGATATCTCGCTCTTCCGTTGCCATCTTCGATACTACTCGGTGTCTGTCTCTCTTGGCTTAGATTACTACCAACCTCGATCTCTAAAGAGACTTCGATCTCGAACTCGATGCCTTAGTTCTGTGATTTGGCTGAAGCTGACCTTCGATGCAATATTCCAGTCTCGATCAAATAGTAAAATCGGTGGCCCCTATTTCAGCCGTATACAGATAATCCCCTCGTTTTTGGAGTATAATGACAAGAAACGAATTGAGCCTTCATTCTTTTCGACCTCGATAAACTATGATGTCATCCCCGTGATGTAAGCGATGGAAGTGACCGAAACATCCAGTCGGTACAGTTCCCCAAACCATTAATGAGCGTCATTTGGCGGTCGTCCACTAGTGTTTTTGAGCCATCGCCGTAAATCCATAAATAGGCACTCTCCTCATTGAATCAAACTTTACTTTCACTTTAATCTAATCTTCTAAGCTTTTACCTCTCTCAAGTTCTTCTTTCCTATTAATCCTCAAGTTTCACCGCCAGTCTTCAAACACCAAATCTTACTACCTTCTTCTTTCCTCAACTCATAAAATGGCGAAAAACATCTCAAACAGTTCCTCAAAAAGAGTAAGCTTCTCCTTCACGGCTGGCCGGCGACAAAAACACCGGTGGATCCGCTCCCTAAGGAGTGTGTTCCTGGCGCGTGTATCCTTCAATCCGATTTTAAGATCGAGAAACCTTCCTCGGTCCTTGGTCAGTGCGAGCATGTGGCGAGGTACATTTTCTCGATAACTATGGGGTATCTCGAGCAAATCAAGAGAGATTGCAATTGGGGGGATAGAGTGGTAGTGATTCCATCCCCTGAAGAAAGCATTACCACCTACGTGGAAGGGTATATGAGTGTTTACACTTACTCTTTCATGCTAGGCCCCCTCGACCCTGTCATCATTAACTTCTGCCGTCAATACCAGGTGACCTTAGGCCAAATACACCCTTCCTTTTGGCGAATAGTCATCATGCTCCGATTCTTTACGAGCAAAGTCGAAGGGATGTCATTCACCCTCGACCACCTCATCAGGTTGTACAACCTCTGTATCTATCGAGGGTTGATCAAATTCCAACGTTAGGCAACCAAGGTGTTGTTCTCGAGCATCGATGAGGACAAAGATCGAGGCTGGATGGGTAGGTTTTTTCAAGTGAAGACCTCTATCTCTTCCCGACAGAGAAGATGCCATTTGATGTTCGGCCAAAATGCATATATTTAACCATTGTTGCCTCATGTTCTAGTACCTTTAATCGTCTTTTGAGTATTAATTATATTACTTTATGCTTAATATTATATTTTAATTGTGTAGGAATAAAGCGGTGTGAAGATCAAGAGATTTGGAGAAAAATTTGATAAAA
This sequence comes from Nicotiana undulata, assembly GCA_005239495.1. Lineage (NCBI taxonomy): Eukaryota > Viridiplantae > Streptophyta > Magnoliopsida > Solanales > Solanaceae > Nicotiana > Nicotiana undulata. The sequence continues at coordinate 18,225 of ML297251.1, forward strand.
CACGGAAGAAAAAAAATTAAAATAATAAAAAAAGTGGGGGATACCCTTTAGGTTTTGTCCCCCCCAAATGGAGACAAGAAAAGAGAATTTTGCAATTCAAAACAAAGATTGAAAGAATTGAGATTGAAAAATTCTACTGCCTTTAGCGCCAGGACCAGCGCTTGGCGCTGGCCTTGACGCCGGAGGCGGGACTTTTTCTATTTTGTCCGGGACAATGTTATTTTAGCTCTACACGAACCCAAATCGCATAAAAGGGGTTCAAAACCTAATTTGGACGATATAGAACATATTTTGAAGGGGAATTCACGTGGAGGAACACACACCACGCTTGGAGGAGGCTTCTACCTAACTTTTCTTCTCCTCTCTTATTTTAATTTCATAGTTTATTAGTTCTAGAATTTTGGGTGCTACATGAATGTTGTAGTTTGAAACTTGAATTGTTCTTATTATTTTATCATGTTGGTTTATTTATTCAATCTCGCGCTTAATTATTTGATTGCTTGATCACCAATTGATTACTATCTACGAATCTAGGATTGAACTCGGGAAAGGGAATTCTAGATTGCACATAAGATTGAGTAGAGAAAGACCATAATTCTTGGGGGGGGGGG